>JAMKPZ010000465.1:0-43619 GCA_024699675.1 Amphibolis antarctica | reverse complement strand
GGTTATCCCTCTAAACATCCTGGAAAGTTTTCTAGGGTGAGGCCATGCGTGACCGGATTGACTATCTTGTTTTCCGTTTTAGAGCCAGAGAGAGGCCGAGAATGCCCGGGCTGTCTGGGGGTGCCTAACACCTTCCCCAACAGTACCCTGAGCCCCGTATCCAGTTCTCTCATGTTACACGATTTTACGTGATTCCCGTGGTTTTATCGTTTCGATGGTGGAAGGACACTTTCCCATCCGGTTTTCCTTATTTTCTACCGAAAAATAAGGTGGCGACTCCATTGAACGAGCCATCAACTGCACGTGGTGATGCGCTCACACAAACACCTTTCAATTCTCTGTACCTTGGCCCATCCGTCGGCAGGGTCGACGGAAACCCATGGGCTTCCGAGTGATAGCCGGATGAAAGAGAGGGTACAAACCATCCTAATTTTTCAAGGAAAAACCCAAGCCAACAACCACCTCAATCCATAGGACAACCTTTTATTGAACAAAATGCAATGAACAATAGTTCTTTAAATTTAAATCACAATCAACCTATTCATGATCAAAATTTTGAGAAACAATTAACAAGCTTATTGCAAAAAGTAGACACAGCATTAAAATCTAATCTTCAAATTATTGCACATGATGAAGCTATTAAAAGAATTGAGACAATTGAACCAAATATCTAATTCACTGAACCTAAGAAACAAAGGTACTCTTCCAAGTCAATCTGTGCCAAATCCCCATTTACTTGATGGGCACATAGCTCATGGAGGGGATGTGCAACACCACTCAGCTTAAGCCAATGAGGCTGTAGTTTGGTGGTGTCTATTTGTAAACCACTTTGTTTTCTTATGAATCATTAAAATTCCACAAGCATAGATACATAGGAGCACCATTTTTATATTGTTTTTGTATTACCTCTTTGTCATTATATTTTATTGATGCATAGCACTTGTATTTAATTTTTGTAGGATTACTTATGCATTTCACATGCTTCATCCTATTAAGTTCATTGCATTATTTATCATGCATCACATTTTCATGTTTGATGTTACGGATGTTTATTATATTTCGTATTTATCATGAATTTTCCTATCTATACTAAACTTTTCCATTTACATTGAGGACAATGCAAAGTTCAAGTATGGGGGGGAAGGTTTATGTTTAAGTAGTCTAAGTATTTAAGTAGTTTAAGTATGTTAAAAATGTTCAAAATTTTAAAAATTTTAAAAAAATTTTCTTTTCCGATTTTCTTTGATTTTCATATCTTTAATATCTTTTATGTTTTTACTATTAGAATTAATGGGAAGACCCTATTATATTGAGAGGAGAATTTCCAGAGCCAATTCGAAGTAACCTATTGCCTTTAGATGAGACAGATTTCAAATTAACTTGTGCAATGGGTTGAGTCTTCCTGTTTCATTTGAATTAATGCCTTGTTAAGTTAGTTTTCTAAAGTGAATTATGTTCCTTTCTCATTACCCTGTTTGAGTGGAGAGATAATCCTATGCTGAGTGCCATCATAAAAATGATCATGATATGAAAATTTTCCATTTTAGTGAGCATTATCTTAAGGTATCTCCCAAACTTTTTTGAGTTAGAGGTTATGTGAAGGAAGGTAGCAAGGGTATGAGCTTTAATGCACCATGGAGTTTATTTGGGAATTAGGCTATGGAGATATAAGGTAGTGAAATTTATCGATTAAGGGTCATTTATTAGTTCGAAGTGTGCAATGCTAGTTATGTAATTTATATTTTGTTAGTTTGAAAAAAAAGAAAAAAAATGAAAAATGAAAGAAAAAGGAAGGATTGAAAAAAAAGAGGAAAGAAAAAAAGAAAAAAAGAAAAAAAAAGAGAATTAGAAAATTTAAGGGATCAATGTCAATATGGGTAGAAAAGGGAAATATTTGAAGTCATTTGGGATGTGAGAGGGAAGTAGAATGATACCATATCAACAAATTAACATTCTGAGTGATGGTGTATTATTGCCTTATCCCTTGTCTATCGGCCAAAGCATTTTCCAATATCCTAGAAAGGAAGGGAGTATCTTAAATTACCCTCTTTTGTTGGTGAGATGTGTGCCTACTTTAATGATTTAATTTCTGATTAAAAGTAGTGAAGGTGTGAATTCCTCTTGCTTGCACAAGACAATGGTTCTCATGAATGGGTGACTTCCTGTTCACATTTTAAATTGAGTCTATTCGATTTAAGGACAAGGAGAGAGAGTGTTGTATGGCTGAGCCACCTCATTCCCTTGAGATTTTGGTAGCAACAAGTGATTCAAATGATCCTTTGGTTGATTCTATTTTCCCTTCTTTCTCTCTCTCTCTCTCTTTGTTTCTTTGGACTTTGTAGGTGTATTCACTAAAAACCCTTCGAAGATACAACTCTGCCACTAGGGTAACCTAGGGGTTTAAAGGCTTGCTGCACTTGTGTTTAGACACTTTTTGCAATCACTTTTTGATAATATATGTATTCGAAATATTTTAATTTTTCTGCAAGTGCATGGGTTCAGATGTAGTTAGTGTGCAAGTACAGGTTTATCCATAGGGATTAGTTTTGCTTGGTGTCGAGCTAAATCGGTGTATTCAATTAATGGAACAAGTGATTAAATATCTTTTAAGCAATGTCACAATTGCTTTGTTCCAATAAACTGCTAGGATGCTCTTTAAATACCTATTGCATTGTACCTTCTAGAGAATTTTTCATTAACTTTTAATTCCTTCACTACTTAGAATATTTTGATTTTAAACTTAGTGTTTTAGTAAATGATGTGAATTTTGCACTGAAAGACTCTATCCAGTGAGTTATACTTCCAAATATTTAATTCTTCTAAAGTTTTAACATTATACACTTCAGTTTGCATAAAATTTGTCATTTTACGCAAAGAGAGCACTTAACCCTCGAGGTAGCTTATGAGTAAACATCTTCACCCTCGAACTTACTCAAGGGTAGTGCAATAAATATGAGTTTTAGATGTTTAAATAGTATAATTTGAATTAGCTGAAACTTCTAAGAGTTAAATACTTATATTTTTGATCTTTTTAAATATTTTAAAACACAACAAACAACACAATACATGAAACACAATACAGTATGAATAACTTGTAAAATTAAAATGCAACATTCAACATTATAGTAAACCTAAAAACATTATTTATCGTAACAGAGTTGATAAAGTGGGTGTTTGTAAATTCGAGTGTAAATATAAAGGTAAAGTAAAAATAAAGAAAATGAAAAAGGAAAGAACACCTAATGCTTCACTGTAGTTCCTCCCTTCGAAACTTGCTCAGGTTGAGAACGTCTCTTTGTCTTTACTTCTGGTCCACTAGGTTGTCAATGTGGCAAGCCTTCCTTTCGACCTTGAAATGAGATTTTAGGCATCACTCCGCAATTACACCAAGGAACAAACGAGGAAGCAGCCAGCACCGAGAGTCTCTCCTTCAAGGATACGCTTAGGTTGAGAAAAAAATAGCAAACATGCTATGTGAGTGATTGGAGAAGAGGAGGTCGTCAATCTCCTCTCGGAAGAAATGAATGGATGGAGAGTGGAAGATGAGAAGATGGAAAATGCCCTATGAATGGTGATTTGCAGAAGAAGAAGGGGGGGGGTGTTTGTTTCATGGCTACGAGACTATTTTATAGATGGGAGGAGTGGCAGTTCATGAGCTACCAATTAACAAGGATGTGATGTACATCCGGTTGTGTGAGATCATTCCATGCAAGCCACTTCTTTAACCTCTCTGTCCACGTTCTCCATGGTTGAGCATCAACTAAATTAATGTTCAATTATGCTCCTATACAAACTTCCCTACAATTGCTTATCAAATTTCCCTGCAAATACTTAAGAAATACCTTTCGTGAAACACATCATATTACAAGAGAAATAATTCATAACATTTAGATCTTAACTATAATTACAATCACTATGACATCAATGAAATTCATTACACAAAACAAGCAGGGTACAAGCTCGAGGGTAATCCAGTTTACTCTCACATAAGTTCATGGGTAAATAGCTTAACCCTCAGCATAGTCCATGGGTAAACAGCTTAACCCTTGGACTCTATACTTAAACATAAATCATGATTTTTCTCTGTAAATTAATCATTTTATCAGCAACCTAAAGAGTCAACTATCAATCATTCATTCCTTTATCAATAGGTAATCAACACAAACATAACTAATGACTCAAAAGTTAATTCATGCATCATTAAAGTGAATAAACGTGCATAATGCTCAAAAGTATAGTTAACCTTTTAATCATTATAATTCAAAGCAAAAGACAACTAAAACTCAATAAAACACATGAATTAATATCAATAAAATGCACACTTTTGAGTCTGAACAAATCCCTTAGCAAAATACCAAAATACCAAAATAAAACTATAAAAACTATAAAAACTATGGAAGTAATAAAGACTACTAATCAAAATTAACTATGCTAGGCCACTTTCGAAGGGAACACGACTACACTTAGTAGGTGCAGCAAGCTTTTAAACCCTTAGGTTACCCTAGTGGCGGAGTTGTGTCTTTAGAGGGTTTTCAGTGGATACACCCCCAAAGTCCAAAGAAATAAAGAGAGAGAGAAAGAAAGGAAAATAGATTTAACCAAAGGATCATTTGAATCACTTGTTGCTATAAAAATTTTAGAGGAATGAGGTGACTCAGGCATACACCACTCCCTCTCAATGCCCTTAAATCGAATAGACTCATTTAAAATGTGAACAATAAGTCACCTACTCATGAGAACCATCTGTCTTGTGCAAGTAAGAGGAATTCACACTTTCACCACTCTCAATCAGAAATTAAATCATTAAGTAGACACACATCTCACCAACAAAAGAGGGTAATTTAAGATACTCCCTTCCTTTCTAGGATATTGGAAAATACTTTGACTGGTAGACAAGGGATAAGGCAATAATACACCATCACTTAGAATGTTAATTTGTTGATATAATATCATTCAACTTCTGTACCCTCTCTTTCATCTGGCTATCACTCGGAAGCCCATGGGGTTCCACCGGCTCTGTTGGTGGATGGGCCGAGGTACAAAGAATTGAAAGGTGATTGTGTGAGCCTATCAGCACATGGGTGGATCGCTCATTAAACGGAGTCGCCACTTTATTTTTGGGTAGAAAATAAGGAAAATCAGATGGGGAAGTATTCTTTTGCCATCAAAATAGTAAAAACCGCAAAAATGATATAAAATCGTGTAAAACTATGCTAAAAATGAGAGAACTGGATATGAGACTCAAGGTACTATTGGGGAAGGTGTTAGGCACCCCAAGACAGCCCAGGTAATCCTGGCCTCTCTCCGACTCTAAAAACAGAAAACGACAACAGTCAGTTCAGCCAAACATGGCCTCATCTTGGAAGACTTTCCAAAGCATTAGGAGGGTAGCCCTACTCCTCCCGGTAAAGTGGAACCATTTGAGTGTACATACTCATACACCCAGATGACCGGCGTCGGCAAGGATGCATGCCGACGACCTTATCCTGGAAGCCTTTCCAGGGCATTGGGTGAGTAGCTTTGCTTCTCCCGGTAAAGGGGAACCATTGGGGTGTACATGCTCTTACACCTAGACGGCTAGCGTTGGCAAGGATACATGCCGGCGGCCTCATCCCGGGAACCTTTTCGGGGCATTGGGAAAGTAGCTTTGCTTCTCCCGACGAAATAAGCAAGAAATAGCTGAAAAGCCTAAGGTCTAGCGGGTTTTCCCGTCTGCCTACTGGACATCCGGATCTGAGGCTGAATGTTCACCCAGTATGCCACCTATACCTCTGTGTGTAGAGATTTCTGCACCCAAACTAGAAAGATGGCAGAGGTAGACACCTTCGAGGAGACGATCGCTTGTAAGTGGAGGCGACACATCTGATGGTAGCTGGGCATTTCACCAAAAAAGGATAGAGGAAAACCCAACAACGCATTTGTAAAACTCGTAAGAAAACGTAGATTCCCATATAAAAAACCCGACATAGGAATCGTGACCGAATTGACCTTGACCGTACTGGGTGGATTTTCTCGACTGGTGGGAAGGCTGCCGATACCTTCGAGAGCATATCCGAAGGAATGATACTCAGGCATGTCATCCGACCTTTCCCTTCACGTGGGGAAGGTCCAGTATGGTTAGGATCCAAAGAAAACATGCTAAGTCATGAGCATGATGGCGGGGGAAAGAGGGAGCTTACCTGCAAAGAGTCGCTGGCGATGGTCGAAAGTCCTCGCTCCGGTGTGGCGAGAGGATGATGGTGCTCTGAGTAGCTCTCCTCCAAAACCACACTTCAGAATGTCAGGAAAAGCATCTCAGACCATTGGAAAAAGCTTCTTCTTTAGAACGTTGGAAAAAGGTCATTTTGCATGGAGCGGAGGGCTCTTTATATTGGGAATTACCTTCCGTTTTGGGTGATCCCAGGATGGAAACTCCACGTATGTTTCGATTTAATCCCGCGATTTGATTGATTGCGGGATTTATGTAATTAAATCTTGTGATATCTTTCCAATAGATTTGAATTGTTACCCAGGTGTCTCACCGGCAACCGTGACAGGTTGGCTAGCGACCGAGTAAGGGAGATCAACGTGTGTTAGGAATGTAGCTAGGGATCTAGGGGAATTAGGTCATGGCGTAGAGCCGGGATTGTGCACCAGTTCATGATCCAGAGGCCGTGTACTCTACCCCGGAAGTTGAACTCCGCCCTTGCATGCCTTGTATTAGCGGAAGTTCTGTATGGTCGGTTGTTTTCTCTCCATTGACATTTGTGGGTGTGTTGACGAGTGTACCTGCATGTTGGTGGAAGAGTTCGGGATTGGCTGCGAGGGTATTTTACCGGCGTGTTGGTTGGTGGCCGATTGATTTGCCCAACCACCCGATAGGTGCTGAACATGGGCTTCAACACTAGTGAAGTGGAACTTCGCCGGGGAGGGGTTTGGGGGAACCGGCTGGTAGGTGGTATACCGGCATGCTGGTGAGTGGCTGGTTGATTTTCCCGGCTATTCGATAGAAGTTAAGCAGGGAGGGGCAAGGTCAATAGAATGCCCCTCCCTAGGTGAGGTTGTATGACCTTGGTGGAAGGAAACTAATGTCTTAGGGTTGAATGACCCTCCATGCGTAGGTGATAGATAACGCAAGGCTTCACACTTTGTGAATATCCATCGCTCGTTATGAGTGAGATAGACTTTCTAGGAAGGTGCGTCAAGAGAAGTCTTAATAGGTTTAGAGAGGATGCACTCTGAACCATGACAGCTAGTCTTATACTCGAAGGATTCATTCAGAGCTACCTTGGTAGTGTGGACTTACACTTCTAGTGGTTTGACCAAAAGATGCCTAAGGGGGAGTTGGGCTTACACTCCCAGTTACCAAATCGGGAGATGCCTTAAAAGGGGATGGACTTATACTTTCGGTTCTCTAACTCGAAGATGCCTTCGATATACTGGTAGGCCAGGTGATGAGCTGGAAAGCTCTCTTGGCTATTAACCAGTGGGTATTAACCTCGTGCAGGTGTGTGTCACGTTTGCTGTTTGAAATCTACGTGGCTGTCAGCGCATGCAGTTGTCACATCACCTCCCCTCGATTTTTGGTTCGGACAGTTTCTCAACTGACAGCCACCTTGTTGGTGCCGGCATGCCGGGTAGTTGCATGCAGGCACTTTTAATGTCACGTCCCCTTGATTTTCGCTTATAAATGGGACGCAAGGGCACCCACATTTTCCATCTCTCTATGCAACTTGTAGCTCCAGTTAGGGTTTTTCCTTGCTTCATTTTTTTTCTTCCTCGGTAGTATGGCATCCTTGCTTCTTTCTTCCCGGTTTCACTATTTTCCCGTTCATCTCCTTCCTTGTTTCTCTGGCGATGTTCGACGATGCGGGGTCAGATGCAGAGTCCGTCCGCCTGGCCCTTCCATGGAATTACACGGCTGCTGATTACGCTGCGGCAGTGGCTGAGGGTGTCTCGCCTCCCGACATCGATCAGGAGTTTGTTCTGCTCGTGGACGATCACCTAGGGTGAATAAGTGTTTTGTACGGCAGGCCAGCTGACTTCGACCGGCTACCGGATGTGGAGTGGTTGTTTGCCGCACAGGGGTTGCTCCGATTCATCCGCGATTTTCACCGGGTGGAGACCGTCCCTAACCTGGTCACCGAGATATACTCCAACCTATCTAAGGTGGAGTCGCAAGTCATTCTCGGCTTCTAGGCAGGGCCGGCCACACTTTCTGATGCACTCCTGTTCGAGGTGCTCGGTCTCCATTCCATCGGGTTGGACATCTTCGCCCCTCTACTGAGCCTCCCTTGGGGAATCAGCGACATCAACACGATAGTTGCGCTAGATGCTGGGTTGGACTAGTGGGTGGTCAAGATGCGTGACCTGAACCTGGTCACCCACCTCGTCTCGTTTATCCTGAACAATACCGTCCTGCTGAAAGGAAGACATTGGGACGAGGTGAGTGTGGCGACTTACCTTGCGACTTTCGTGGTGGTAACTGGCTACTAGGAGAACTAGGCGGCAACGCTTTGGCAGCAGGTATGGAGCGTGATCTACCCGGGGTAGAGACCTCCTAGCCAACTGCTGTTTGGTGAGGCTATGGTCGAGCTGGCAGGCTTCCTACATGTTTCGACTGGTGGCCGGTAGAAGGCGACACTCCTGACCCGGCCCATCATGGTGACCGATCTTGGTCATTACAAGAGGCTCACTTCTAAATGAACCAGCTCGTCTGCTGGGACTTCTACTGGGCCTTCGACCAAACGTCGGCCAATTGCCTCTACCGCCACCTCACCTTTCCCAAGTGGAGCTCCGGGCCAGAGCACGGCAGCCGGTATGTCATCTACGGAGACCTTATTGAACTCCATGGGCGAATATCTACGCACGACGATGGATCTGCTGAGTGCTTGGGACGACATTCTTCTGCGGGTGATGAACCGTGATGACCGGCTGGTCAAGCTGCTAGAGCGGATGGAGGCTTGGGAGGTCGAGCGGGAGCGTCGAAGAGCTGAGCGTTAGAAGGTCGAGCGCCGAAGGGACAGCGATGTCGACTGACCTCTTGTACCCCACACTTTTTTGCTTATCTGTAATCCAAGAAAATTATCGATAATGCCAATTATCTTTTTTCAAGAAATGTCTCCTGTGGATTCTACACACAAGAATATTTGCGTGTATACGAGTATATCTTATAGTAAAGTGCGAGGGAGTGATACGAAGAGGGTATTTGCGTCACGGTAGAAATGTCGGATCGCTATAGCGATTGCTGGCTGATGACACCGGACAGTCCACCATTCCCTTCCGTCGATCAGCCTTACCTCCGTGCGATGCGGCGTTTTAGCTAGATTGGATGTAGCGGCTTCCAGCTTTCTAAGTTGGGTATTGCGTGGCCGAACCTCTTTCGTTCCATGGAATGAATTTAGCATCCTCACTTTGGGCACCACTAGTGTTGACCCCCATACTTGAAAAGATGGTTCGGGGAATCAGCCGGCACGAATAGCCGGTAACCAGTTCCCCAAAAACCCATCTTTGTACAGAAGGTTCGGGGAATCAGTCGGCTGGCCGCCGGCAAGCCGGTATAAATAGCCAACACCTGGCTCCCAAAAACCCATCTAAACCAACATACTCCCCTTTCGTGAAGTAGCCGGATAGAACTAACCGGCACCCGACCGCCATGTAGTGGCTGCTGGGTGACAACCCGGAAAGGCAAGTCGAATCAATTAGGAGATACGACGGGATTTAATTACTTAAAACTCGCAAATCAATCAATTACGCAGACCGCGTAATCAAACCGAGACATATGCCACCTTCCATCTTCGGGTCCCCCCAAAGAAGGAAGGTGACCCCTTATAAAAGAAGGGCTCCCCCCTCCCAAAGACACACGCTTCCCCCTATCGAAGAAGCCATTGTACGGACGCAGGAGACGCTCGGCACGCTTTCGGCCCTTGGGGGAAACACCGGCTGGAGGAGGAGAGACGCTCGGAGCCCCGATGCCTTCTCGCCGCCCTAGAGCGAGAGTTTTCGATCACTGCCGCCGACTCCCTACAGGTAAGTTCCTCCGTCCTTGTGATTTTACGTATGTTTTCATGATGTCTTTTTGGAGCCTTGACCATGTAACACTTTCCCCACACAAGGGAAAGGTCGGAGGTAGGACCCGGATATCATTCCTTTAGAAATGCATCTGAAGGTACTAGTGGCCATCCTCCCAACTAGGTGAATCCACCGGGCACGGTCGATTTCGGTTCAGTTGCGACCCTCCCCTCGGGTCCTTTTCAGGGAAACCTTGAGTTTCCTGGCAGGTTTTACGCATTTTTACCCGATCCCTGCATGTCTTCCCGACATACATCCTTGCCACCGGCGGCCATTCGGGTGTAAGAAGAAGTACAACTCGACGGTTCCCGTTTCCTGGGAAATGTAAGTCTACATTCCTGATGTCCCAGAAAGATTTTCGAAATGACGCCTTCGGCATGCATCCCTACCTGCGGCGGCCATTCGGGAGAACGAAAAAGTACAACCCGGCTGTTACCATTTCCCGGGAAGTGTAAGTCTACATTCTCAATGCCCTGGAAAAGTTTCCGGGATGACGCCTCCGGCAAGCACCCTTGCTGGCGGTGGCCGTTCGAGCACAACCTGACGGTTCCCATTTCTCGAGAAATGTAAGTGTACATTCCCGATGCCCTAGAAAGATTTCTGAGATGACGCCTCCAGCATGCACTCTTGTCGGCGGCGGCCGTTCGGGTACAACCTGGCGATTCCCGCTTCCCCGGAAATGTAAGTCTACATTCCCGATGCCCCAGAAAGATTTCTGGGATGACGCCTTCGGCACGTATCCTTACCGGCGGTGGCCGTTCGGGTGTAAGAAGAAGTACAACGCGGCGGTTCCCGTTTCCCAAGAAATGTAAGTCTACATTCCAGATGCCCCGGAAAGATTTTCGGGATGACGCC
Organism: Amphibolis antarctica; assembly: GCA_024699675.1. NCBI lineage: Eukaryota > Viridiplantae > Streptophyta > Magnoliopsida > Alismatales > Cymodoceaceae > Amphibolis > Amphibolis antarctica. The sequence goes on along the minus strand of JAMKPZ010000465.1, from coordinate 32,714 downwards.
TCCAGCATGCACCCTTGCCGGCAGCGGCCATTCGGGTGTACGAAGAAATATAACTCGGCGATTCTCGTCATTCGAGAAGTCTAGGTCCTCCCCGAAAACCCATTTTTGGGTGAATGGTTCGGGGAACCAGTCGGCACAAATGGCCGATAGTCGGCTCCCCGAAAACCCATTTTTGGGTGAATGGTTCGGGAAACCAGCTGGCCTGCCACCGGCAAGCCGGCACAAACAGCCGATAGTTGGCTCCCCAAAAACCCATTTTTCGGTGAACGGTTCGGGGAACCAGTCGGGCTGCCGCCGGCATGCTGGCACAAACGGCCGGTAGCTGACTCCGTAAAAACCCATTTTTGGGTGAATGGTTCGAGAACCAGCCGGCCTGCTGCCGGCAAACCGGTACAAAAAATCGACAACCGGCTCCTCGAAAACCCATCTTTGCGCACATGATTCGGGGAGCCAGCCGGCTTACTACCGGTGAACCGGTGTAAAAAACTGACAATTGCAAAATGTAAGTCTGTAGACAGGCTCCCCGATGCCCCGGAAAGATTTCCAGGATGACATCTCTGGCATGCATCCTTGCCGGCGGCGACCGTTCGGGTATACAAACGTACGACCCAACGGTTCTTGATTTCCGAAGAAGTGAAGATGCCCTACTGGGATAAGGCCACCGGCATGCATCCCTACCGGCCCTGGCCAAGTGGTAACGTAAGTTCTCATCTCCAGTCAAGGGGGGGGGGGATATGACACGGCAGCCGGTATATTTAGCCAGCTATCCGGTGGCCCAGACGACTGCCTCACCTGACCTTTAGTTCTTCTACTAAGAGCTCCGTATGGGTGACCTTCGTGTCTTTCTCTCCCCCAATCACCACCACATCCGGTGCGAAATCCCATTTTGTTCGATTCTCATTTGTTTTACCAGATGGGATGAGGTTATCCCTTCCGATGCCCTGGAAAGTTTTCCGGATGAGGCCATGGATGGTCGGACTAACTGTCGTTGTTTTCCGTTTATAAAGCCGGAGAGAGGCCGAGAATGCCAAGGCTGTCTAAGGGTGCCTAACAACTTCCCCAACAGTACCTTGAGCACCGTATCCCGTTCTCTCGTGTTACACGAATTTACGTGATTCCCGTGGTTTTATCGTTACGATGGTGGAAGGACACTTTCCCATCTAGTTTTCCTTATTTTCTACCCAAAAATAAGGTGGTGACTCCGTTCAACGTGCCATCCGCCCCACGTGGTGATGTGCTCACACAAATACCTTTCGATTCTCTGTACCTCGACCCATCCGTCGGCGGGGTCGGTGGAAACCCATGGGCTTCCAGGTGACAACCGGATGAAAGAGAGGGTACAGATTTTTGGCAACTCCGCTGGGGACACTCGTTGCGTTTTACTGATTAAGTGACTCAAACTCTCGCTCGTACAACTCTTTTGTAGTCAGTCTTTTATTTTTCTGTTAGGATTTTTAACATACTTGTCGCATTTGCTAAGAGAAACCGCTTTCAAATGCATGGAACCATATCACCCTTCTTTGGTATCCCTGCAGATCTTTACGGACCCCTGCGAATTCTCCGGGCACCGTCTCCTCACGGACCTCTGCCCTACAGGTTCCGGACCCCGTTGGCTCGCCCTGTCTTGACTCGCTCACAAGCAAGAGCCATGGCCACCGGTTCCACTACGGCTTCCGGATCATCCCCTTCCATCAGTACGGCAACCTCTGTGCCGCTGTCCGTGGTCATCAGCTCGCCGCCACCTATCGTCACCCAGACGAACTTCACCCGGCCTATCATCGTGCCTGCCAGAATCCCAGACCAACCAAGGGTGCCAGATAAGTCTGCCGCTGTGGCATTCGATAATGCCACGGTGCATCCTACGCTACCTGATGGTAATAGGCTAGCTCCGACACGGAGCACCGGCTCGTCCTACCAACCACCCTCGAACACCAAGGGCATAGGAGCGGCCAACACCTTCCTGCCACCTCAACCGAGACACTTCGAGCAAACCCTCCTGGCTCACCAGTTGGCACGCTATCAACAAGGGATTGGTTCAGTAATCCCCCCTAGGCCAACCATTTGTGTCCCAGAGAGGTGACACACGGAAGAATACGACGTTGTCACCACTCCCGTCGTTGACCAATTCGGCCCGCTGCCACTCCAGCTGGCAGCTGCCACTACTGCCGCCCTAGTGCCTGACCTACAAGGGCAACTACTGTAGAGGATAGTCGAACTAGAGGCGTCCTTCCGAAGCATGAAGTCTGGCTCGCCGGAACCTTCTTGTGCCTTCCAAAACCTCTATTTTTATCTCGAAGCGACGCTCCCTCCTAATTTCAAGATGCTCAAACTGGTTAAATATAATGGGTACGGGGACCGTCGTGCGCACCTCTGGGCCTTCTGCGAAGACATTGTGGTATTGCAACACGAGGAGAAGCTCCTCGTCCGGCTATTCCAGAAATCTCTCCAAGGACCTACGCTTTCCTAGTACATGTCCTTAAACTTAACAATGATCTACACCTGGGAACAGCTGGCGTACATGTTGCAGGAGCAATACGCGTATAACTTAGACTAGGCACCAAAGTTGGAAGATCTCTGTTGCCTTCGCCAACGTGAGAATGAGCCGTTCAGTGGCTATGTCGGCAGGTGGCGGGCCCTGGCATCCCAAATCCGAGACAAACCCGCGGAAGAAGACTCTCTGGACATAATTGTGTAAGGTGCTCAACCATCACTGGCAGCCCTTCTATGTATCCAGTCATACTCAACTTTCTCCCAGTTGATCAAAGCTGGTAGCTGCCTGGAAGGATTCTTGAAGTTGGGGAGATTCTCAGCTCTTCCATTTGGAGCCAACCCCGGAGGAAACATACGTCCCCGACCACTAGCCACGGGCGACAACATGGGGAACAACCGTGGCCCCCGGAGGAATGACAACATCCGTCTGTCTCTTGTGACCATTGTGGCAGCAGCACCACCACCATACCAACCACAACAAGTGTACGCCCCGACCCAGGAGTATCATTCGCCGGCAATCACCCCAGTTCAGCAGCCGGTCTACACCACCTGAGCGGCCTTGAGCCAACAACCTTGGAGGCCCAAGGCTCCACACCCGGTAGCCGCATCCGATCCGCCGGCTGACCGGGAGTGGCAGGTAACATCCCTGACAACCTCTCAACAAAGAAACCAGGGAGAAAGTGGAGATCGCATAGGCGTTAACCAACAACGCCCCAGTCAGCAACAGTGTGAACCGCGCCAGTCGCCGCAGCAGCCGCGCATAACAGAATACACGCCACTCTCTGAACCGCTGAGCCAGGTATTCCACCGGGCCCTGGCACTGCTCACTCTCCCCCCCATCAAGCTGCCTCCAGCTGTTCTTCCTACCTAGTACAATTCACAGCAGTACTGCGAATACCACAGGTCAGCCGGCCACGCAACGGACCATTGCCGAACACTGAGACAAGCTATTTAGAGGCTCATCAACTTGGGCACCATTGAGCTTCAACAGCCTCCCGTACCCCCCGAGCCGAGCCAGCATACCTTCCCAAATCATGCGGGAAACTCTTAGGTGAGTACTATCTTCTTAGGTGCTTGAGGGAGGCACCCGCTCGAAGAATTCTGACGTATGCAGCCGATTTCTGCCTGTCCAACTACGCACGAACAAGGGACAAAAAGATCCCTCCCTTCAGCACAGCCGCTGGAAGCGGGAACTCCCTAGCTGAACCTTGTCAACCTCATCCGTCCGGCCAACCACCCGTCGATGCTTGAAGAACTCCAGCCATACTACCAACAACTCCAGTCCTCCATCGTCGCCATCAGCGACCACCGGAGGAGGAAGAAGTCTTCAAGGCCTACACCGCAACAAGCGTTAGCTCCACTAGTAGGAAAATTCTTCGTTCGGGTGGCACCTGCGGCTGCCGTGTCAAGAGAACAGGCTATCGCGTTAAGGGAGCTGGTCCCCGGGACAACCGTATAGGCTCAACCCAAGGTAATTCTCTACTCACCCACTGCTCCAGTCAGGGCAATCATCCCGGCGGTACCTCCGATCCCCAAAGCCTCAACCACCAGCTTTGCTCCCATGACCGGCACTCTAGCCAACACGGTCTCTCCAGCAACTGCAACGCTGGCGCCACTCCAAGCCCACCTGGCAAAGCAACAATTCACGCCTGTGACCAGACGCCCCCCTCAGGCCGCACTCACTTCCAAATAGCACAAAGGCAAGGAGGTAGCCGTCTCACCACAGCCGTCCACATGTACAGCTATAACCAGGTCTGGCCAGGTATACTAACCAAAGCTGTGCTCTGGAGGGATCTCCATCCCAGGAGTAGTAGGACAAACTTCAATCGGCAACTGTTAACCGGCTGCCACCTCGGCAGTACCGATGGCCGCCTCCTCAGCACTGGCCGCCCAATCACGGCCACCCCCAGACTTGTCGATCCAGCTGCAGGGGATACATGCAGACATCTCATTATGGGACTTGCTCCTGTCCTCTACCGAGCACCGGGAAACACTCCTCAAGGCATTGCAAGTGGCTAAAATGGACCAAGGTTTCGTTCCCAGGGCCATAGAAGGAATGGTGGCCAAGGTGACAATCTCGTCCTTCGTCTATTTCTCAGACTTGGACCTCTCACTGGCTGGGACCGATCACAACTTGTCCTTGTACATTCGGGTACAATACAAAGACCTTTGTATCCCCATGGTAATGATCGACAACGGATCCGGGCAAAACTTGTGCCCCCTACAAGTCCTGCACAAACTGGGAATCAAAGAACAAGACATGCTCCCTACTAACCGGGTGATGAGAGGATTCGACAGCACTCTTCATGAAGCCAAAGGTGAGGTCGTCCTTCCCCTCGTCATTAGACCAGCCGCCTTCGAAGTTCCTGTGCATGTAGTAGACATTTCCCCGAGCTACAACCTCATCCTAGGCCATCCATTTCTCTACCAAAACTCCATCGTACCTTCCACCCTTCATAGGATGCTTAAGTTCCTATGGAAAGGGGAGGTCATCATCATACTGGCAGAGAATTACTACCATCCAGGACAATCTGTAGCTGCTGTAGCGCCTTCCGAGTCACAACAATCGACACCGGAACCGACCGCCACCTCACCACCGAGTCTCCAGAACCTAGCCACCTTCAACTATCTGTCTAGGCGCATGGAACCCAGGGAGGACAACCCGCAGCCAAGCCAAGAGCTAGAAGACGGTTTGTTGCAATTGTTCGGAGAATCCCCGATATGCACTGAGGATCCAACCCTCCACCAACCTCCCTCGCCATCACCCATTCTACAGGGTGGAACCTTGGAAACGAACATTGCGTCCGACTGGTTTGTACAGGGAAAGGAGACGACAAGGTGCACTCCTTCCCCCTCTCCTTCAACCTAGCACCGCAACACCCACCTAATGACCTAGGTGGGGACACTCCAGGCTTGCAGGTCATCAAAGTCAAGAGGCAAGCCTAATGGCTTTTAGGCGATTCACGCTAGAACCTGCTCCTTCAACAACAGGGCTTGGCATCCCACGCACAAGTACACCGGCAGTTGCGTCCTCAACAGCCACTGACTTGGTAACCCGGCCAAGTCAACCGAGACTTGGCAATCATACCAAGTCTCTCACTCAGCACAGCGGACAACCGATCCTTCGAGCACCAGCCAGATCAGCCGGAAGTCGTCAACCCTTAACAGGGGTGTCGCATCATGGAGTCGGAACGACCAGCCTACTAGGCAACATCTTCCACAAGAAGAATACTAGCCAACATCACAGGGCAGAACTAGGGCCATTCTGCCCCTCCTCTGCCACAGTCACTCAATCAGGCGAATGTGACCGGTCTGCTGCATTTCCGTCCAGGACTCCATCCGGTTTCCACCTCCTATCCACCAGACAGCCAGTTCCTCCCATTGGGACAGAACTAGGGGCATTCTGCCCCTCATCTTCCTTGAACGCTCGGCAGCCAGAACAACAGATGGAGTCCGACAACAGGACACCTCAAGTAAAGAGGTCCAGGCACCAACTACCGCCGTCCACAGCAGGTCCACCGCCGTCTCCCCTGAAGCACTCCTGAGGTTCACCACTACCTCGAACCGACAGTTGGCCCACTTACCCGGCACCCAGTCGGAAGACCACGGGCACCGCTCCCACCAGGTCCATCATCCAACGCCCTTTCAACCCAAGGGTCAACAAGCTGTAGAAGACATCGACGATCCTTATCAAGAGTCTGAAGAAGAAGGCCCATGGGTTCAACCACCCGAATCTACCGGCATAACGTCTACTGACGAAATCGAACTTGTAAACCTTGGGGATGAACAACATCCAAAAGAAACAAAAATTAGTAAAGAGGTGCCCGAGCCCTACCGGCAACAACTCCTCACACTCCTGCGTGAATTTGTAGAGGTGTTTGCGTGGGATTATGAAGACATTCCCGGTTTGGATGAACAGGTAGCAGTCCACCGACTACCCCTCAAACCAGAAGCCCGACCTGTGAAGCAAAAAGCTCGACGGATGAGACAGGAATGGGCCGAGAAGCTGAAGGAAGAAGTCCACAAACAGTTGAATGTCTGATTCCTCCAACCTGTCTTTTACCCAGAATGGGTAGCAAACATGATACCCATCCTGAAGAAAGATGTGTGGGTACACATGTGCGTCGACTACCAGGACCTCAACAAAGCCAGCCCTAAGGACGATTTCCCACTACCACACATAGATGTCTTGGTAAATGACGCCGCCAAGTACGGGGTGTACTCTTTCATGGATGGATTCTCCGGATACAACCAAATCCTCATGGCAGAGGAAGACAAGGAGATGACCGCATTCACAACCCGTTGGGGTGTCTTCTGTTATAAGGTGATGCCATTCAGGCTCAAAAATGCAGGTGCTACTTACCAAAGAGCCAGACCACCCTCATGGCAAAGGAAGACAAGGAGAAGACCGCGTTCACAACCCCTTGGGGTGTCTTCGGTTGTAAACTGTATAACCATCTTTTTGAACTATCTTTTAAAGAAAAAGGCATATATCGTAATTTAATTGTATCAACAGTCATATTTGGTACTTTCATCATTTTACAAACTTCATTAAATTCTTTTAAAAACCAATAAGCATTTTCTTTTTCAAATCCATGAAATTTTGGTAATTGGTTGATGTAATTGGAATTTAATTCAAATCTGTCATCAGCACATTCAAGTAGTGTTTTGTAGGAATGTTCATCCATTAAATTAGGGTAAAACATACTACCTATTGTTTGTTCTATAGGTTGTTCTTGCTATGAGGTAGCCATAATTGTTCTTCTTGTAGGTGTTTAGACTAACCTGTGAGATGAATCCCTAAACCAACCTGACATACAACATTTAAATATAAAAGAAGATTTGCTTGTGTACCACCATTAAATAAGCTTTACCTGCTATTTCATGTTGTTATGCAATAGGTACATCTATTTACAATAATACTACAACTGTAGTAATGATATAAAATTTCATATTTCATAAAAACATGCAATAAAACAATAAAGATGTTCATTTAGATTTGAGCACAATACATAGAGATGTTCCACAAGAAATAACAAACAAGTGTTCAACGGAGGAGTTTTTTTAAACAATCCATGGCGAAGTTCGTGGGTAAACAAGTTTACCCTTGAACTAACATGTGGGTAAATAGGAAATATTACACACAGTGTTGCAGAGTATTGGGATAAGTAATTAATTCATGTAACCACACTGTAGAAGCAAACAAGGTTAATTGATGAATAAGTTTAGTATTGTAGCCACCATCAAACAGTTGGATCTTGTAATAATAAAGATTATCCCATGCACAATAAATAAGAGTGTCTCCGTTGATGAAATAGAAAGCTCTGATTTTTCCTTCATATGGCATGTCAGGTGCTCCCAGAACTTCCAATTGCAATTCAATGTAGGCTCGATTCCATTCCCATTTTGAAGTGTCCTATACCCTCTAGATTTCAAACTTCATATTAGCATCCCACCATTGAATTAAACTCATAGATCCAGGCACTCCATTAGTTCCCCCAAATACAGCCAACTCTACTAAATCATAGAATGAACTTGACAGTGCACCCATAGGGTGTGGGACAGGTAGGAGCTTCACTGATTCATCTTCAATATTGATGACAATAATCGTAATCTCATTAATATATGTAGGGGTATAGCTTGTTATCAAGTAGATGATTCCATCAATAATCACATGGTTTCTATTGTTTGTTGGTCTTCCTCGAAAATAAACTCTTCTGACTGGTTGCCATTGATGTTTGTCAAAATGATAAACCAACAAATATTGCCAATCAGTCTACATTCGGGTTCCTCCCGACAAAATAATTTTTGCATTATCCTTTTATTAGTACCCTTAAACGTTAGAGCTGCACCTAAATCAAGTAACACAAGCTTGTCTCTCTTAGGGTTTGGGAGCATCAACTCTATATTTGTAGCAGGATTCTTAATCCCAATATCAGATTTGTTAGAAAATTATTCTCCATCATGCCTGAAAATATTTAATCCATCGTTACTTCGTAAAATATTTTCAAATCCTTCCAGTGATGTAGGTTGAATTCCTACTTCAGAATCAATTCCATGATACATATATTTTCTCGGAAGTGCATCATACCAAATCACTCTACTAACTGTATTTCTCATTTTGTATGCTTGGCGCAAACAAAAGTAATGCTCTGAAATAAATGCCCAAACACTCTTGCTCACACAACTTAATTTGCATATCTCTCTCACAGGCAAATGACTTAAAACGTCGCACAAGACATCTATGGGGATCTCCATCACTCACTAAAATTCATTAGGCATAAACAATGCATTTAATCAGAAATAAAACTCAACTCAATACATCTAATAATCATGAAATAAATGCACAATATATGAGTATTAATATGATTAAAAATGACTGCACAATAAACTCTTAAAAATTTTGCCTATTGTAGTTTACCCTCAGACTAAGTTTGAGGGTAATGGTGTTTACCCTCGGGCTACCTCATGCGTAAACCCGAAAAGCATTAATTAATTATGGATCTCTTCATCTGACTGTCCGATTACTCGATTAACCATATAAAAACCATTAATGCCCCTTCGTGCATTAACCCTCATTCCACGACCTATGTTCACAGTACTCTCCCTCTCCCATGACACACCATAGCTTCAACCTCCATTGCTCCTCCCCCTACTCCAACATCAGGCTATGAATGGATAAAGATGTTGAACTTCAAGAAGTTCAAGCTAAATGCGGAAATGTGGCATAACGAGGTGAAAAGAAAGCTCAAAGCCATGATCAGGGAGTAGGAATTGAAAATGGTAAGGGAAGACACTGTCAAGTGTCTAAGACAAAGTAAGGAGACTGGTATTGTAGTGCCAACCTTCCTGAAGGAGAAAATAACCTCTCACATTGAGAGAGAGGTAGGGCAGGAGCAGTTAGCTTGCCCTAAAAATCATTTAGCACAATAATTGATTAGGAGAAAATGCATCTTCTAGTTTCATAGAGAGGTCTTTTGTTTAGCCACTACAAGGTCTATCAAAATTAGAACAAGGACTTACTTTTGTAAGCCATGGCAAACAATAATAGCAACCAAATCCATATCAACTGAGGAGTGGTTGAGGTTATTGCGGTTTGAGCAGTTTGAATTGACACCTTCAGGATGGCACAAGGGTAGCCTCCAACGAGATAAGACCAAGGAGAAAATACTAAAGGATTTCAAATACCAATATCAACATTTCTGCACAAAGGTGGAAAGAGAATTTGTCCACCTTCCCATAGAAGTGTCACAGGTCATCAGTAATTATACTCAACAAGTATGGAAAGATGAGTGTCCCATTAGGCCTAAGAAGGCCTTAGATCAGTAGATTGTTTTGGTTAAGGCCAAGTTGTGGTTCATGAAGGTTGTCCACTCAATCATTCAAGATTTAAATAGCACCTCAGTGGTTCGAGATGACATTTTTGCATGCCTCCCTAAAGACAGAGATGAAAGGGAGCAGTATGAGTTTTTCATGCAAACATATCTCTCTCTAGGAGAGTTTTGAGGTGGCTGAAATTGCTTCACAATGTGCCCTATATGAATGGAGACAGCACATTACAGAGAAGGTTGCCTTTGTTGCTGAAATGGCTGAGGTTGAAGCCCTACAAAAGGCAGTAGAGGTAAAAGTTAAAGAAGAACCCTGGGAGGCTGACTTTAGGCAATTCAGTGAGATGATGGTAGACCCTTCAGAACCTCATTGGGCTGAGAGAATAGTTTAGGAACCTCAACCTCGTGAAGGCAGTGAAGAATTAGAATGGATAGAGATATATATAGAAGAAGAAGGGAAAGAAGAACAAGAGCATCAACAACAACAAGAACCACAAGAACCACCATAGCAACAACAACAGGAACAACAACAACAAGAGGAGCGTATTCCAATAGTTGGACAGGAGGAAGAACAGTCAGGAAGCAGTGATGATGAACTCACCCTAGGTGAGTATATTCATCAACACAAGAGGGATTATCCGCGAGACAGTGAATGGGTGGATCAGATCATCCGCGAAGTAATTCAATTTACTTCCGAAGGGGGTCAGGTATTAATTAAAATTCATTCCCTTCAGTTTTTTTTTTTCTTTCTTAAGTTTAAGTGTATAAGTTTTTTCTATTTTTTTATATATGTGTATGTGGTTTTTGAATATTGTAGCATGAGATGAATTCCTCGGAAGAAGAAGAACAAGAAGAACAAGAAGAACAAGAGGGAGAGACTACTATTAGTCCTCCAAGCTCAAGTCCAATTCAGGTTGACTTTGGTTTAGGGTAGACAGAAGTTTCTACCGAGCAACAAATAGAATTTGGTGGAGTAGAAGATAGAGCATTGTTGATTTATTCTCCACCCACAGGACCAAATACAGCCATTGCAAAAGCATCAGCTCCATCTTCCCCACCACATGTAGAGCCAACTTAGCACACAAGCACAAATTGAGTGATTTTTAGGAATACTGAAGCTAGGACTAAGTTTTAGGATATTAGGGATTTCGATATTCTCTTCAGCAGGCCAGTAAACTTCAATTTCATGGATGAAATCAAAGATTTACTAGAATTTCAGGGACTGCTGCAAGTTATCCCAAGGTCAGGTAATAATTATAAAGCTGAAAATTTAGTACCTGCCTTTTATTCAAATCTACATGAAGAAGATGGGATTTATGTAACCAATGTGACTGATGTGCAAATGTATTTGACACCTGAATTCATATATGAGAGCCTAGGGTAAAAGAACGAGGGTGTAGAGATATAAGAGTCCTCTATAATGGCAGATTGGTCTAAACAGGACATGAAAAATTGCATGGCCATTAACCCTCGAATTAATCTGTTTAATAGGCTGAAGTACATGAATGGAAGGGCTCATATGGTTGCATTAATCTTAATAAGGACAATCTACCAAAGGTTTGAATGTGATGTAGAGTTGTCCATTTTTGTAAAAATTGCAACCTATGCAGTCTTAAATAAGATTCAAGTGAATTGGTACAAGGTCTTTATCTCCAAGATCACATGTATAAAGAAGAAACTATTCTATGGTGACCTTATCTACCCGTTGGCGTCAAGTTCATCAGATATATCAGCTTGGGAAGTAAAGAAGTTAAAATCCAGAGTATTAACTACTAGAGATCTGAAGCAATTTTCCATGGAAGATAACTTGGCACCGTAGATCCACAGTGAGCCATCCACTTCCCAATAGAGAGGGTCAGCCTCTATGCCCGACAAGATGGACACTATGTTAAAACAATTAGTTGCTCTGAAGGAAGAAGTCACAGCATTGAAATCCAGACTTCCAAAGCAGTAGCTTGTACTTTTCACTTCTTGTTGTAACTTGTAATTCAGACATTTGTAGAGACAACTCTCCTATGATGTATAAACTTTAATGTTTCAATATAATTTAGACTTTTAATTCTGTGTACTTCAATTTTGTATGTATTTAAACTTTGTATGTCCCTTTGAACATATGCTATGGTTCTTAATCCCTTTCGAAAAAAATTTCATTTCACAATTTGATGGTCAAATATCCATAATCATGTTCAAATTAAACCATTTCAGTGAATTTAATTTTTATGTACACTTTTTGTTATAATCATGTATGTTCTATGGGTTGCAATCTTTTAAGAATTTTCCACCATTAAGCAATCCACCAATTTGCATTTATCTTTAAAAATTATTCCTTAATCATTTGAATTATGAAATAACATTTTAATCTCACTTAGATGATTAATATTGTTCAATTTCAGTAAACCTTATGCTTAAAATTACATTCCCCAGCAAACAGAATCATATTTGGCTCGCAGGGCAATAACCCTCATTATAGTTCATGGGTAAACTAGATAATCCTCAGACTTATGAGAGGTTTATACCCACAGTACTTTACTTTTTATCATTTATTTTTTTTGTTTTGTTTTACTATTTTTATGCAGTCTAAGGGTAAATAGGATAACCCTCAAACTTACTCTAAGCGTAAACAGAATAACCCTCGAAGTAGCTCCTATTATATTTTAACATTACGACACAATCCGAGGGTAAACAGGATAACCCTTGAACTAACTCCAAGGGTAAACTAGATAACCCTCAAAGTAGCTCTTTTGTTTCATTTTTTTAAATAAATCAACATAGCTTGAGGGTAACTGAGATAACCCTCGAACCAGCCCAAGGGTAAACATGATAACCCTCGAGGTGACTCAAAATAAAACACAACAGCTAACAATTCGAATAATTATATTATACCTTACAACTTAAATAAACTATGTAAATTTAAATGTTTCTCTTTTCTTCTATTATATGTGTATATATATATATATATATATATATTTATATAATTTTATTTTATTTATTTTTTTCGTTTTCGTATTTGTTTTTGTTATATATATTGTATATTTATATATTATATTATATATATATATATATTTATATATATTTCCCTCTCTCTTTTTTAGTATTCTTTTACTCTCCTTCTAAATTAATAGACTCCACCTCTTTCCTTTCTGAAAATTTTAGAAAATGTTTTAATCTTTGACCATTAACTTTAAAAATTGCATGACTATGAGAATCCTCCAAATCAACTGCTCCATATGGATAAACATGTTTAATAACAAAAGGACCAGTCCATCTGGACTTCAATTTCCCTGGAAAAGAGTGTAGTCTTGAATTATATAATAAAACTTCTTATCGTTTTTCAAATATTCTGTGTAAAATTCTTTTATCATGCCATGCTTTCATCCTTTCTTTAGCTATTTTTGAACTTTCATAAGCCATATTTTTTAATTCGTCTAACTCCACTAATTGTACTTGTCTATTACTACCTACTATTTTTATATTAAAATTCAATTGCTTAAGTGCCCATAATACTTTATGTTCTAATTGTATAGGTAAATGACAAGCCTTTCCATATACTAATTTATATGGAGTTGTCTCTAATATTATTTTATAAGTTATTCTATATGCTCAAAGAGAATCATCTAGCTTATCTATCTAATCCCTCTTAGTGGTATTTACTACTTTTTCTAAAATTCCTTTAATTTGTTTATTTGCACTTTCAACTTGTCCACTAATTTATGGATGATAAGGGGTAGCTAACTTATGTAACACTCCATATCTTTTCAATAATTTCTCAAAGTTTTTGTTACAAAAATAAGTTCCCCTATCATTGATAATTGCTCTTGGAATACCAAATCAAGACATTATATTGAATTTTAAAAATCTCATTACTATTATAGAGTCATTAGTTTTAGTAGGAATTGCCTCTATCCAGTTGGTTACATATTCTTCTATCAAGAGGATATAAACAAAACCATTTGAATTTGGAAAAGGTCCCATGAAATCTATACCCCAGGCATAAAAAACTTCAACCTCTTGGGTAGGATTTAATGGCATCATATTTTTTTTTGTAATTCTTCCTAATTTTTGGCATTGAACATATTTTTTACAATATTTATATGCATCTTTAAATAATGTTGGCCAATATAGGCCACTATGAAGCACTTTTAAAGTAGTCTTTTTAGCTCCAAAATGTCCTCCAATAAGTTGATCATGACAAAATGACAACACTAATTGAGTTTCTGTTTTTGGGATACATCTCCTTACAATCTGATCAGGGCATTGCTTAAATAGGTAAGGATCATCCCAAAAGAAGTATTTAACCCTCAAAAAGAATATTTTCTTATCTAAACTGCACCAATCATGAGGTACTAAACTCGTAGCCAAATAATTAACTATATCAACGTACCATGGGTAGGAATTTAGCATAAACAATTGCTCATCTGGAAATGTGTCATCTATTGGCAGATTAGATAGAAATGAAGCATCTATCCTAGACATATGATCTCCCACAATGTTTTCACAACCTTTCTTATCTTTAATTTCCAAATCAAACTCTTGCAATAACAAAATCCATTTTATAAGCCTTGGTTTAACATCTTTTTTAACTAACAAATACTTAAGTGCTGAATGATCAATGTAAATGATAGTGTGACTGCCTATTAGATAAGACCTAAATTTTTCTAAGGCAAATACTACTGCTAGAAATTTTTTTTCAGTTATACTGTAATTAATTTGTGTTTCGTTCAATGTCTTACTAGCATAATAAATTACTCTTGGTAGTTTGTCTAATTTTTGACACAGGACTGCACCTAAAGCATAGTCTGATGCATCACACATTAATTCAAAAGGTTGAGATCAATTGGGTGCATAAACTAGAGGTGAAGTGGTCAGGGCTTCTTTTAGAAAATTAAAAGCTTTTGTGCATTCCTCATTAAAATCAAATTATGCATCTTTAATTAATGATTGAGTTAAAGGTCAGCAATTTTACTAAAGTTTTTAATTAATATATCTCCTAGTTTCTGTGTACAATTTAAAATTTCATTTTTCCCTTTAATTGTGACATGCATTGGATTGTATTTTCCTAGAAATTCAAAACAAAATTGATTCCAAGTGATAATAGATTTCAGTTGTAAACTGTATAACCATCTTTTTGCACTATCTTTTAAAGCAAAAGGCATATACCATAATTTAATTGCATCAACAAACATGTTTGGTACTTTCATTATATTGCAAACTTCATTAAATTCTTTTAAAAACCAATAAGCATCTTCTTTTTCAAATCCATGAAATTTTGGTAATTGGTTGATGTAATTAGAATTTAATTCAAATCTGTCATTAGCACATTCATGTAGTGCTATGCAAAAAGGTTCATCCATTAAATTAGGGTAAAACATACTACCTATTGTTTGTTCTCTAGGTTGTTCTTCCTGTGAAGCAGCCATAATTGTTCTTCTTGTAGGTGTTCAGACTAACCTATGAGATGAATCCCTAGGCCAACTTGACATACAACATTTAAATATAAAAGAATATTTGCTTGTGTACTGTCATTAAATAAGCTTTAGCTTCCATTTAATGTTGTCATGCAATAGGTACATCTGTTTACAATAATACTACAATTGTAGTAAATGATATAAAATTTCAGATCTAATAAAAACATGCAATAAAGCAACAAAGATGTTCATTTAGATCTAAGCACAATACAACAGAGACGTTTCAAAAGAAATAACAAGCATTGCAAGTGTTCACAGGGGAATTTTTGAAACAACCCATGACCAGGTTCGTGGGTAAACAAGTTTACCCTCAAACTAACACGTGGGTAGACATAAAATACTACACACAGTGTTGCAGAGTATTTGTGTTTAGACTCAAAAGTATGCATTTTATTGAAATTAATTCATTTGTTTTAATGAGTTTTATTTGCATTCTGCATTGAATTATGATAATTACAAGGTTAACTATACTTTTGGGCAGTATGCACGATTATTCACTTTAATGATGCATGAATTACGTTTTGAGTTGTTAATTATGTTTATGTTTATTACCTATGGAGAAAGGAATGAATGATTGCATTTGACTCTTTAGGTTGCTAATAGAACGAGTAATATACAGAGAAAAACTCAATATTTATGCTTAAATGCAAGTCTAAGGGTTAAGCTGTTTACCCACGGACTTATCCATGGTTTATCCTGTTTACCCTCGAACTATTCTGTGAGTGTTAAGGGTTTACCTGCGAACTTACGCGAGGGTAAACTAGTTTACCCTCGGACCTATATCCTGTTTGTTCTGTGCAATGAATTTCATTGATATTAAAGCAATTGCAATTACAGTTAAGATCTAAATGTTATGAATTATTTCTCCTGTAATATAATGCATTTCACAAAAAGTATTTCTTAAGTATTTGTAGGGAAATTCTATAAGTAACTGTAGGAATTACATAACAAAGCAGAATTAAATATTAATTCAACTGCAACTCAACCATGAAGAATGTGGACGAACAGGCTAAAGTAGTCGACTACATGAGATGATCTCAAATGTCCGGACATGCACCACACCCTTATTAACTACTAGCTTGTGAATTGCTAATCCTCCCATCTACAAAATAGTCCCCGTAGCCTTGGAACTAAAACCCCCTTCTCATCTTCCTTCATCCACCATTTACAAAGCATTTTCCATCCTGTACCCACTCATCTCTTCCGAGAGGAGATTGACGACCTCATCTTCTCCAGGCATTCATGTAGCATATTTGCTATTCTTTTCTCTACCTGGGCATATCCTTGAAGGAGAGACTCTTAGCGTCGGTTGCTTCTTCCTTTATTCCTTGGTGTAATTGCAGATTGACGCTCCAAAATCTCATTGCAAGGTTGAAAGGAAGGCCTGCAAGATGGACGACTTGGTGGACTGGAAGTAAAGACAAAGAGAAGTTCCCAACCTAAGCAAGTTTCGAAGAGAGAAATTATAGTGAAGTATTAGGTGTTCTTTCCATTTTTATTTTCTTTATTTTACTTAATGTTTTTACAACTATATTTAAATCTACAATCACACACTTTATCAACTTAGTTATGGTAATTAGAATATGTTTTTTTATTTGTTGTAATGTTGAATGTTGCATTCTTACTTTTACAAGTTTTTTGTATTGTACTGTATTTCTTGCATTGTATTATGTGTTGTGTTTTGAAATATAAAAAAAGACCAAAAATATAATCATTCAACTCTTAGAAGTTTCAGCCAATTTGAATCATGTTGTTTTTACATCTGAAACTCACAATTATCGCACTACCCAATGTGTAAGTTCGAGGGTAGAGACGTTTACCCATGAGCTACCTCGAGAGTTAAGTGCTTCTTCTGTGCAAAACATTAAATTTTATACAAATTGAAAGGTATAATGTGAAAGCTTAAGAAGAATTAAATATTTGGAAGTAAAATCCTTTGGAAAGTGTAACACAATCGATATTTAAAGACCATCCTAGCAGTTAATTGGAACAAGGCAACCGTGACATTGCTTATAAGATATTTAATCAATTGTTTCACATAATTGAAGTCACCAATTTAGCTAAATACCAAGCAAAAACTAATCCCTGTGAACAAACTCGTACTTGCATACTAATTACATCTGAACCTGTGCACTTGCGGTGAATTAAAATTATTTCGCACACAATTTATATAAGAAAAGAATTACAAGTGTTAGTTGCAAGGTAACTAAGTTTTTGGCGCTGTTGCTGGGGATTGCTTAATTTCTTGCAATTGGTGTTGCTTTTTGCTATTTTGGTGTTAGCTAGGGCTGTAATATGATTTATGTGCATTACTGCTGTTAAATTCTATTTCATAGTCTTATTGCTATTCCAAAGTAGAGTTTTGTATTTAAATTCTGAATTACATAATGGACTCATATAACTCATATAGGGGTGATTTTGGGATTGTTTCAAGGACTAGTTATGAGGATTATAATTATTCTAATTGTATTAGAAGAGATTATTTACCTATGGAGTTTAATGACTACTCTTCACTACATGATTTAGAAGGGCTTAATGTTAAATCCCAAAATAATTACAACTAGAATGACAATTCTAATTTTTGGGATTGTAATGGCAATTTAGGAATGCAGAATTATTATTCAAAGTATAATCATATGAATGAAAATCAAAATTACCAATCAAATATATCATTACAAATCCAGCAATTAATGGATAAACTAGATGAAACAATACGAAATACTGAAGAGTATAACAGATTGAGTGAATTACAAAATGAAAATTATTCAAATTGGTCAATCTTACAAGATGATCAGGTCAAAGTACTAACACAGGTATATCAAATCTTGGAGATAATTTACCAATTAATACTGGAATCGATTAGAATTATAGTATGCAAAGAATATCACAAGAATTCAAAAAATTGCTGAATAGATATGATGAATCAATACAAAAAATGAAAGATAGTGAAATGTTTAATGAATATGAAAACAATGATTTTAATTGGGTGAACTCAAATGGAAATCAAAATTATCTAGATGTGAATTCATTAGAAAACATTTCATATACAGAGAAGAATATACAACCATTTGAGGTAATGGAAGAAAATCAATATAATGATTTAATTGCATTTAATCATATGGAGAGGTTAGATGAAATTCAAAGATCCATTGACTTATTTATAGAGAACTCTAATTTATCTAAACAAATGGAAGTTTCCAGCTGGAACCTATAGATACTTGTGCAACATTCACACCAAATCAGTTCTATAGAGCTGTAGAAGCTGAAATGTTTAAGGTAAAAGATCAAATCTGGGAAGGGTATGAATTACTTGATTATTTGGTAAGGGACTATTCAGTTGGACCATCTTAGGTTATGAACGACCCTATTTCCAAAAATATAGAAGAGTCATCTGAGGTGTTAGCCATCCTTAACTCAGAAGAAGATTTTAATGCTCTTGTAACAATCAATGTATCAAAAGAAGAATCAAAAGATGTAAGTATATTATTAAGATTTGGTGTTACTTATGAAGGTCCAAAAGAGGTTGATAAAGAAGAACAAATTAAAGACAATTTTACAAAGAAAGAGGAAATTAAAAAAAAATCTAGTCCAGAAGACAAGGCTGATGCTAAGTAAGAGGATAATACTGTATCTCAAAATAGTAAAGAATCTAAAAGTAGTAATGAAATTGAAAAGAAAGATGTTATAAATGAAGATAAGTTAACAAACAAAAATCACTTTCCATTTCCACATAGGATGAGAAATGTTAAGGATCAAGAAATGGAAAAAACTAGTAAAATATTTGAACAAGTTAAAGTCAATATACCATTATTTGAAATTACTAGACAAGTTCCTTCTTATGCCAAATATCTTAAAACTCTTTGTACTAAGAATAGAAGGAAGAAAATCTTAAGAAAGGCATTTCTAGCTAAAGAGGTAAGCTCCATGTTAATTAATCTTGTACGTAAAAAATTAAACAATCCAGGAACTCCTGTTATTTCCTGCTATATATGGGATTGTTATTTTAATACAGTGTTAATAGACTTCGGTGCTGGGATTAGTGTCATGCCTAGTTCTATTTATGAGAAGTTAAAATTGGATAATATCAAACCTACAAAAACAGTGATTCAACTAACAGATAAATCCATAAGAATACCTTTAGGAAAAGTGGAAAATATTTTGGTAAGGGTTATGGAGTTTGTCTACCTTGCTAATTCTACTGTAATGAAAAGCTTCAAGTATAACTCAAGATCAAGCTATAATAATTTTGGGAAGACCCTTTTTAGCTATAGCCGATGCTTGCATAAGATGTAGAAATGGTTGGATGGAATTAGCTTAAGGTGATCAAAAATTAGAATTGAATATTTTTAGTGGGGTTAAGAAGAATTTTAAAGAGCTTCAATTTAAACATTTTAAGGTTAATCTAATCGAAACTTTTAAAATAGATGAGGACTTAAATGTAGAGGAATTAGATCATGTTGAAAAATGTGTAATATCGAATGAAGAAATGTTGAAAGAGGAAATCTCTGAGAAAACTGAGAATATGGATGCAATCGAAGAACAATTTGAAAAAGATAAAGAATCATTAACTTCAAAATACTCAGTGCTTGAGTTGAAACCACTTCCAGAAAATTTAAAATATGTATTTTTGGAGAACAATGAGAATCTACCAGTCATTATTGCTTCTAATTTATCAATACAAATAGAAAATCTTTTAAAAGTGTTGAGAAAGCATAAGGGAGCAATAGGATGGCAGATGTCAAACATAAAAGGTATAAGTTCAACTATTTGCCAACATAGGATTAATCTGGAATCTGAAATTAAACTTGTTAGGCAACCACAGAGAAGATTAAATCCAAATATTAAAGAGGTTGTTAGAAAGGAAATTCTGAAATGGTTAGATAATGACATAATTTATCCAATATCTGACAGTTCTTAGGTGAGTCTAGTTCAGGTAGTAACAAAAAAATCAGGGATAATGGTTGTGGAAAACGATAACAAGGAATTAATTCCAACTAGAGTTCAAACTGGTTGGAGGGTTTGTATAGATTACAGAAGACTGAATGCAGCAACTAGGAAGGATCACTTTCCTTTGCCTTTTACTGATCAAATGTTAGAAAAATTGGCAGGGCATGAGTATTATTGTTTCCTAGATGGCTATTCAAGTTATAATCAAATCCCTGTTTCACTTAAGGATTAAGAGAAAACAAATTTTACATGTTCTTTTCGAACATTTGCCTTTAGTCGTATGCCTTTTGGATTATACAATGCACCTGCAACATTTCAAAGGTGTATGACAGGCATCTTCATTGATTTTATAGATGAATTTTTAGAAGTATTGGTGGATGATTTTTCTATATATGGGGACTCATTTGAAAATTTTTTAATTAATTTACAAAATGTACTAGAGAGATGTGAATACAAAAAGTTAGTGTTAAAATGGGAAAAATGCCATTTTATGGTTAAACGAGGAATAGTTTTAGGACATGTTATTTCTGTTGAAGGCATAAAAGTTGACAAAGCAAAAGTGGAATTAATATCTAATATACTTATTCCTAAAACAGTTAAAGACATAAGAGCATTTTTAGGACATGCTGGGTTTTATAGAAGATTTGTTAAAAACTTTAGTAAAATTGCTCAACCTTTAACTCAATAATTAATTAAGGATGCACAATTTGATTTCAATGAGGAATGCATGAAAGCATTTAATTTTCTTAAGGAAGCCTTGACCACTTCACCTATAGTCTATGCACCAAATTGGTCTCAACCTTTTGAATTAATGTATGATGCATCAGACTATGCAATAGGTGCAATTCTGGGCCAAAAATTAGATAAATTCTGGAAAAATACTCTCCATGAAGGTAAATAACTTAAGACTACATGTGGATCATCAAAACATACAACTCAAGTCCCAAATGACCATTAAATCAAATCTATTATAGATTTTCAGAATTTTTCAGAAAATGCAGATGGAGACTATCATTGTTATTAAAATTCTCCTACCACACAAAATATTCTCATAAACCATGACAAGATAACAAAAGTGCATTACAAACATGAAATGAACACTCGGTGATCAGTCGGCATCCATTCCACATCGAAACACCAACGAGAATGTTAAAGAATTTACAACTACACTAAAAAGAATGCAAATAAAAGTTAGTAAAGCATATGAATAAAATTCTACTCAATGAAGATGTAGAAACTTTCAACACAAAAGAATGCATTTTTCAAAAACAACATATCAAAATTTATGAAAAGTACACCTAGTTCCCTAGCAACAGTGCCAAAAACTTGTACGGGTTTTTGATGTTGTCAAAATAAATGTCTGTTCGTTTTAAAATTTATAAACTCCGCAACTGCACAGTGCCCATTGTAGGTAACATGCAAGTACCGATCGATCCACAAGGAACTAGTAATTTTCATAAATTCCAATATCAATCAGTAAAATGCAAAATACAAAATTTACAAGTTCGTCAAAAACACTGCCTTTAGGACAGTAATTCACCCTGTGCATTACTAACTTCAAAAATCTCAAATTCGTATCTGTTGACCCCATGCTTAAATGAACTTCAATGAGGGGGCACAGCTGGCCAGCCGTCGACATGCCGGTACAAAAGACTGGCAGCTAGCTCCCCAAAACCCCATTGGCGTAGATGGTTCGGGGAACCAGCCGGCATGCCGCCAGCAAGCCGGTACAAACAGCCGACAGCCGGGTCCCCAAAAACCCATCTTTGCGCAGATGGTTTGGGGAACCAGCCGGCCTGCCGCCGACAAGCCGGTACAAACAACCGGTAGCCGGCTCCCCAAAAACCCATCTTTGCGCAGATGGTTCGGGGAACCAGCCGGCAAGCCGGTACAAACAACCAGCAGCCGGCTCCCCAAAAACCCATCTTTGTACAGATGGTTCGAGAAACCAGCCGGCCTGTTGCCGGCAAGCTAGTACAAATAGCCGGCAGTCGGCTCCCCAAAAACCCATCTAAGCCAACATACTCCCATTTCGTGAAGTAGCCGGATGGAACTAACCGGCATCCGACTGCCATGTAGCGGCTACCGGGTAACTACCTAGAAAGGCAAGCCGAATCAATTAGGAGATACGATAAGATTTAATCACTTAAATCTCTCAAATCAATCAATTACGTAGACCATGTAATCAAACCGGGATTCATGCCGGCTTCCACCCCATTCAAAAGGCTTCCACCTCTCAGAGAAACCATCGTACAAACGCGGGAGATGCTCGGTATGCTTTTGGCCCTTGGAGAAAACGTCAGTTGGAGGTTTTGAATGAAGGGAGACGCTCAAAGCCCCGACGCCCGTTCGCTGCACCGGAGCGAGGACTTCCGATCACCGCCGGCGACTCCATGCAAGTAAGTCCTTCCGTCCTCGTCGTTTTACGTAGGTTTTCATGATGTCTTTCTCGAGCCCCGACCATGTAACACCTTCCCCATGCAAGGGAAAGGTCGAAAGACGGACTCGGGTATCATTCCTTCGGAAACACGTCTGAAGGTACCGGTGGCTGTCCTCCCGACCGGGTGAATCCACCCAGCACGGTCGATTTTGGTTCAGTTGTGACCCTCCCATTAGGTCCTTTTACGTGGAAACTTTGAGTTTCCCAACAGGTTTTACAAATTTTACCCAATCTCCGCATGTCTTTTCAGTAGGCATAAGTCTACCCTCCCGATGCCCTAGAAAGATTTTCGGGATGACGCCTCTAGCATGCATCCATGCCTTCGGCGGCCGTTCTGGTGTACGAACAAGTACAACTCGACTGTTCCTATTTCTCGGGAAATGTAAGTCTACATTCCCGATGCCCTAGAAAGATTTCAGGGATGATGCCTCCGGCATGCACCCTTGCCGACGGCGGCCATTTGGGTGTATGAAGAACTACAACCTGGCGGTTCCCGTTTCCCGAGAAATGTAAGTGTACATTCCCGATGCCTCGGAAAGATTTCTGGGATGACACCTCCAGCATGCATACTTGCCGACGACGGCCGTTTGGGTGTACGAACAAGTACAACCTGGCGGTTCCTGTTTCCTAGGAAATGTAAGTCTACATTCCCAACGCCTTGGAAAAATTTCCGAGATGACGCCTCCGACATACATCCTTGCCAGCGGTGGCCATCCGGGTGTACGAAGAAGTACAAACCAGTGGTTCTCGATCCCCAGGAAATGTAAGTCTACATCCTCGATGCCCCGGAAAGGTTTCCGGGATGATGCCTCCGGCATGCATCCTTGCCGGCGGTGGCCGTCCGAGTGTACGAACAAGTACATCCTGGCGGTTCCCGTTTCCTAGGAAATGTAAGTCTACATTCCGGATGCCCCGAAAAGATTTCCGAGATGACGTCTCTAGCATGCATCCGTGCTGGTGGCGGCCTTCCGGGTGTAAGAACAAGTACAACCCGGAGGTTCCCGTTTCCCAGGAAATGTAAGTCTACATTCCCGATGCCCCGGAAATATTTCCGGGATGATGCCTCCGACAAGCCAGCACAAATAGTCAGTAGCCAGCTCCCCAAAAACCCATCCTTGCGTAGATGGTTCGGGGAATCAGCCGGCCTACCACCGGCAAGCCGGTACAAATAACCGGTAGCTCGCTCGCCGAAAACCCATCCTTGTGCAAATGGTTCAGGGAATCAACTAGCCTGCCATCGGCAAGCCGATACAAATAGCTAACAGCCGGCTCCTCGAAAACCCATCTTTGCACAGACGATTCGGGGAACCAACTGGTCTGCCGCCAGCAAGTTGGTACAAATAGCCGACAGCCGGCTCTCCGAAAACCCATCTTTGCACAGATGATTCAGGTAACCAGCCGGCCCACTGCTGGTGAATCGGTATAAAAACAAATTGGCAGCCGGTCCCCATTTTCTGGGAAATGTAAGTCTACATTCCCGATGTCCCGGAAATATTTCCAGGATGACGTCTCCGGCATGCATCCTTGCCAACGGCGGTCGTTCGGGTATACAAATGTACGTCCTGACGGTTCTTGATTTCTGGAGAAGCGACGATGCCCTACCGGGATAAGGCCACCGGGATAAGGCCACCGGCATGCGTCCATACTGGCCCTGGCCAAGTGGTAACGTAAGTTCTAATCTCCAGTCAAAGGGGGTGGGGATATGACACGGCAGCCAGTATATTCAGCCAGCTGTCCGGCGGCCCAGCCGGTTGCCTCACCCGACCTTCAGTTCTTTTGCTAAGAAGTCCGTAAGGGTAACCTTCGTGTCTTTCTCTCCCCCATTCACCCCCAGATCCGGTGCAAAACCCCGCATTGTACAATCTTCATTTGTTTTACCGGAAGGAATAAAGTTATTCCTCCCGATCCCCTTGAAAGTTTTCCAGGATGCAGCCATTTGTGGCTGGACTGACTGTTTTAGTTTTCCATTTTTAGAGCAGAAGAGAGGCTGAGAATGCCCGGGCTGTCTGGGGGTTCCTAACATCGTCCCCAACAGTACCCTGAGCCCCGTATCCAATTCTCTCATGTTACACGATTTTACGTGATTCTCGTGGTTTTATTGTTTCGATGGTGGAAGGATACTTTCCCATCTGGTTTTCCTTGTTTTCTACCCAAAAATAAGGTGGCGACTCCGTTCAACAAACCATCCTCCCTATGTGGTGATGCGCTCACACAAACACCTTTCAATTCTCTGTACCTCAGCCCATCCGCCGGTAGGGTCGGTGGAAACCCATGGGCTTCCAAGTGACAGCCAAATGAAAGAGAGGGTACAGATTTTTGGCGACTTCGCTGGGGAGACTCGTTGCATTTTTATCGATTAAGTGACTCAAACTCTCGCTCATACGGCTCTTTTATAGTCAGTCTTTTATTTTTCCGTTAGGATTTTTAACATACTTGTCACATTTGCTAAGCGAAGCCGCTTTCAAATGCATTGAACCATATCACCCTTCTTTGGTATCCTTGCAGATCTTTGTGGACCCCTGCAGATTCTTCGGGCACCATCTCCTCGCAGACGTCTTCTATTTGCAGGTTCCGGACCCCACTGGCTCCCCCTGTCCTGACTCGCTCACAAGCAAGAGCCATGGCCACCGGTTCCACTGCGGCTTCCAGATCATCCCCTTCCATCACTACGGCAACCTTTGTGCTATCGTCCGTGGTCTTCGGCCCGCCGCCGCCTGTCGTCACTCGAACGAACTTCGCCTAGCCTGTCATCGTGCCTGCCAGAATCCCGAACCAACCAAGGGCACCAGATCTGTCTGCGGCTATGGCATTCGATAATGGCACGGTCCATCCTTGCCACCCGCTTCTCTGGCCGCTGAAACTGAAGGTAACAGGGCAACTCCTGCAAGGAGCACTGTCCCGTCCTACCAACCACCCATGAACACCGAGGGCATAGGAGCGGCCAACGCCTTCCTGCCACCTCGACCGAGACACTTCGAGCAAACCCTCCTAGCTCACTAGTTGGCACGCACGCTATCAACAGCAAGGGATTGGTTTAGTAATACCCCCCAGGCCAACCATCTGTGTCTCGGAGAGGTGACACATGGAAGAATACGACGTTGTCACCACTCCCATCGCTGACCAATTTGGCCCGCCGCCACTCCAGCTGGTAGCCGCCCTAGTGCCCAACCTACAAGGACAACTACTGTAGAGGATAGCCGAACTAAAGGCGTCCTTCCTGTGCCTTCCAAAACCTCTGTTTCTATCCCGTAGCGACGCTCCCTCCCAATTTCAAGATGCTCGAACTGGTTAAATACAATGGGCATGGGGACCCTCGCGCACACCTATGGGCCTTTTGCGGAGACATGGCGGCACTGCAACACAAGGAGAAGCTCCTCGTCTAGCTATTCCAGAAATCTCTCCAAGGACCTGCGCTTTCCTGGTACATGTCCTTAAACTTAACAAAGATCTACACCTAGGAACAGCTGGCGTACATGTTCCAGGAACAGTACGTGTATAACTTAGACCTGGCACCAAAGTTGGAAGATCTCTATTGCCTTCGCCAACGTGAGAATGAACCATTCAGTGGCTATGTCGACAGATGGCAGGCCCTGGCATCCCAAATCCAGGACAAACCCGCGGAAGAAGACTCTCTAGACATAATTGTGTAAGGAGCTCAACCATCACTGGCAGCCCTTCTATGTATCCAGTCATACTCAACTTTTTCCCAGTTGATCAAAGTTGGTAGCCACCTGGAAGGATTCTTGAAGTCGGGGAGATTCTCAGCTCTTCCATTTGGAGCCAACCCCAGAGGAAACATATATCCCCAACCATCGGCCACAGGCGACAATATGGGGAACAACCGCGGCCCCCAGAGGAATGACAACATCCGTCTATCTCCCGTGACTGTTGTGGCAGCAGCACCACCACCATACCAACCACAACAGGTGTACGCCCCGGCCCAGGAGTATCATCCGCCGACAATCACCCTGGTTCAGCAGCCGGTCTACACCACCCGAGCGGCCCCGAATCAACAACTTTGGAGGCCCAAGGCTCCACACCCGGCAGCCGCATCCGATCCACCGGCTCATCAGCAGTGGCAAGTAACATCCCCGACAACCTCTCAACAAAGAAACCAGGGACAAAGTGGAGATCGTACAGGCGTTAACCAACAACGCCCCAGTCAGCAATAGCGTGAACCGCGCATAATGGAATACATGCCTCTCTGAATCGCTGAGCCAGGTATTCTGTCAAGCCCAAGCGTTGCTCACGCTCCCCCCTATCAAGCCGCCTCCAGCTGTTCTTCCTGCCTAGTATAATTCGCAGCAGTACTGCGACTACCACAGGTCAGCCGGCCACGCAATGGACCATTGCAGGACACTGAGACAAGCTATTCAGAGGCTCATCTACTTGGGCACCATTGAGCTTCAACAGCCTCCCGTACCCCCCAAGCTGAGCCAGCATACCTTCCCAAATCATGCGGGAAACTCCCAGGTGAGTACTATCTTCTTAGGTGCCCGAGGGAGGCACCCACTCGAAGAATTCCGACGTATGCAGCCGGTTTCCGCCTGTCCAACTAGGCACGGACAAGGGACAAAGAGATCCCTCCCTTCAGCACAGCCGCTGGAAGCGAGAACTCCCTGGCTGAACCCGGTCAACCTCATCCTTTCGGCCAACCACCCGTCGACGCTTGAAGAACTCCAGCCATACTACCAACAACTCCGGTCCTCCATCCTCGCCATCAGCGACCACCGGAGGAGGAAGAAGTCTTCAAGACCTACATCGCATTAGGTGTTAGCTTCACCAGTAGGAAAATTCTTCATTCGGGTGGCGCCTGTGGCTGCCGTGTTAAGAGAACCAGCTACCGCGTTAAGGGAGCCGGCCGCTGGGACAACCCTACGGGCTCAACCCAAGGTAATCCTCTAATCACCCACAGCCCCAGTTAGGGCAGTCATCCCTGCAGTACCTCCGATCCCCAAAGCCTCAACCATCGGCTTTGCTCCCACGACCGGCACTCCAGCTAGCACAGTCTCTCCAGCAGCTGCAACGCTGGCGCCACTCCAAGCGCACCTGGTAAAGCAACAATTCACGCCTGTGACCAAACCCCCCCCTCTAGCCGCACTCACTTCCGAACAGCACAAAGGCAAGGAGGTAGCCGTCTCACCACAGCCGTCCACATGTACGGCTATAACCAGGTCTGGCCAGGTATATCAACCAAAGCTATGCCCTAGAGGGATCTCCATCCCGAGAGTAGCAGGACAAACTTCAACCGGCAGTCGTCAACTGGTTGCCACCTCGGCAGTACCGGCGGCTGCCTCCTCAGCACTTGCCACCCAATCACGGCCACCCCCAGACTTGTCGATCCAGCTACAGGGGATACGAGTAGACATCTCACTATGTGACCTGTTTCGATCCTCTATTGAACACTGGGAAACACTCCTCAAGGCGCTGCAGGTGGCCAAAGTGGACCAAGGTCTCGCTCTCGGGGCCATAGAAGGAATGGTGGCCACGGTAACAGTCCCGTCCTTCATCTATTTCTCAGACTTGGACCTCTCACTAGCCAGGACCGACCACAACCTGTCCTTGTACATCTGTGTACAATACAAAGACCTTTGCATCCCAATGGTAATGATTGACGACGGATCCAGGCTAAACCTGTGCCCGCTACAAGTCCTGCATAAGCTGGGAATCAAAGAGCAAGACTTGCTCCCCACTGACCGGGTGATGGGAGGATTCGACGACACTCTTCATGAATCCAAAGGTGAGGTTGTCCTTCCCCTCGTCATCGAACCAGCCGCCTTCGAAGTTCCTATGCATGTAGTAGACATTCCCCTGAGCTACAACCTCATCTTGGGCCGTCCATTTCTTCACCAAAACTCCATCGTACCTTCCACTCTTCATAGGATGCTTAAGTTCCTATGGAAAGGGGAGGTCATTGTCATACTAGCGGAGAATTACTACCACCCGGGACAATTTGTGGCTGCTGTAGCACCTTCCGGGTCGCAACACTCGACACCAGAACCGGTTGCCACCGCACCACCAGATCTCCAGAATGCAACCGCCTTCGACTATCTGTCTAGGCGCATGGAACCCTAGGAGGACAAATCGCAGCCATACCAAGAGCCAGAGGACGGTCTGCTGCAACTTTTCGGAGAATCTCCAGTATACACTGGATATCCAACCGTTCACCAACCTCCCTCACCATCGCACATCCTACAAGGAGGAACTTTGGAAACGGACATTGCGTCCGACTAGTATGTACAGCGAAAGGAGACGACAAGGTGCGCTCCTTCCCCCTCCTTCAACCTAGCACCGCAACACCTACCTAATGACCTAGGTGGGGACACTCCAGGCTTGCAGGTCATCAATGTCAAGAGGCAAGGTTGACGGCTTATAGGCGACTCACGCCGGAACCTGCTCCCTCAACAGAAGGGCTTGGCAACCCAAACACAAGTGCGCCGGTAGCTGCGTCCTCAGTAGCCACTGACTTGGCAACCTGGCCAAGTAAACCGAGACTCCTCCTGATGCTCCATCCGCTCCACCAAGCGAATCAACCGGTCCTCGCGGCTCAATAGCCGGATGAGAACTTCATCCCGGGCATTGAGACGCTCCACCGCCATGCACAAGTAGTCGACGAGATCCGGGTCCGAAGAAGACCTGCCGACAGACCGAGAAGCAGAAGCAGTGGGCCGGCGCCTGGTCGACTGCCTGCCTGTCGGATGACGAGCTGGTTCGCCTCGAGGCAAGCCTCTCATACCGGCCCAGATCGACCGATGTAATGGGCCAGGTCTGGAGCAGGACCTTCTATCGACCCTTGGTTGAAATGCGAAGGAAGTTAGCCAGTTCCACCATTGCCTCCCTGAACAGCAACTGGCTGGGAGGCCGCCGATCGAGGATGATCACGTCGCACATTTGGCGCCTAACCGTCGCCGTCCAGTTCACTTGACAACCCGTTATAACCGCGAAAGTCGCGAGATAGGTTGCCACACTAATCTCGTCCCAGTGTCCTCCCTTCGGGAGGATCGTGTTGTTAAGGACGAAGGAAATGAGGTGGGCAACAGGGTTCAGGTCCCAGGCCTTGACGACCTGTTGGTCGAAATCGGCTTCCGCAGCAACTGTCGTGTTGATGTCGGTGATGCTCCAGGGAAGGCTTGGTAGGGAAGAGAAGATGTCCATGCTGGTGAAGCAAAGGCCCAACACCTCAAACAGGAGCCCGTCGGAGAACTCCACTGGCCCGGACTGAAGGCCCAGGATGAGTTGTGACTCCACCTCTGACAGGTTGGAGTACATCTCGGCTACCAGACTGGGGACGGTCTCCACTCGGTGAAAGTCTTGGACGAAGGGAAGTAGGCCCTGCCTAGCGAACAGCTGCTCATCTCCGATAGCTGGTCGAAGCTAGCCGGCATGTCGTATAAAACACTCTTTACAGCCAGGCAGCTGTCGACGGGGAATGTCAGCTCTTGGTCAGTTTCGGGGGGAGCCACGCCATCGGCCGCTGCCTCCTCGGAGCCGGTCGGGGTACGGTAATTGGGGAGTGCCAGCCGGACCGATTCTGTGTCTGACGCTGCGTCTTCGGGGACGTGCAACGGCACTAATGAAGTCCCGGCAAGGCACCGTTGCTAGTTCACCGTCATCTTACGGTGCATCCGACGCCGTGAACTCTGGAGAGGGGCCTCCGCCGACGCCTCACCTTCCGCTTCGCCCACCGGTAGACGAGAACTGGAGGCACCGAAGTCTCGCCACCGTTCTAGCAGCCACCACCGTTGCTGAAATGGTGGCTACAGCAACACCAATCGCTGGGCTTCAAGCTCCCATTCCGAGCCCTAATGGGAGGCTCCAACGAAAGGAGAATCACTAGACGATGACATGGCTACAACCTACTGGAATTTACGGTGTGGAGAGCAACAACACCTCTTAATGTCCCCTTCCTCTCCTCTTCAAGCTCCCATTCTGAGCCCTAATGGGAGGCTCCAATGGAAGGATTTGAGGACGTGAAAGGTAAGCTCGTGGTGCTGCAAGGAGATGGGAAATGGGGCTGGACTTGGAAGAGATCTTGTTTTGTGGTGGAACCCTTTTTGCTCGTGGATGGAGAGGTGAGGCGTGCTGGAATTGTGAGTGGTGAATGTGTGGAGGAGAAATGGCTGCTGGAGGCATGGAAGGGTGGAGGAACCGGCGGCGTTGGAGGCATGGAAGGGGGCAGATGCATGTTGGAAACGCGAAAGGGGGCGGATGCGTGGAAGGGAAGGAGGCGGTGGTGCTGGAGGTGTGGAAGGGGGCGAATGCGTGGAAGGGAACGCGAAGGGGCGACGACGGTGGTGAACGTGGAAGGGGGCGGCGGCAGCGGCGTGGAAGGAGGTAGACATGATGAACGTGGAAGGGGCGGCGGCGGCGGTGTGGAGCTAGAATCGTGAAGAGATAGGGCCCTATGAGCAAAAATGGCCAAGAGAGAGAAAAAGAGACTTTTGGGGGTTTTTTTATAGGGAAACCCTAAGGTGTGGATTGATTTCCATCCTTGATTTTCATTTATTTATCCTACAAAACTCAAAACAAACACATCAAAAGATTCAAAAAAAACTACAAAAGTAAATAAATTTCATCTCAAGAGGGAGTGGACAACCACGAACCTTACTTTAAAAAGCTCTGAAATGATGCCTCTTTCGTCGCTGAAATGGTGGTTGCGGCAGCACCAATCGCTGGGCTTCAAGCTCCCATTCCGAGCCCGAATGTGAGACTCCAACAGAAGGAGAATCATCGGACAACGACACGACTACAACCTGCTGCAATTTACAGTGTGGAAAGCAACAACACCTCCTCTTAATGTCCCCTTCCTCTCCTCTTCAAGCTCCCATTCCGAGCCCTAATGGGAGGCTCCAATGGAAGGATTTCAGGATGTGAAAGGGAAGCTCGTGGTGCTGCAAGGAGATGGGAAATGGGGCTGGACTTGGAAGAGATCTTGATTTGTGGTGGAACCCTTTTTGTTCATGGATGGAGAGGTGAGGCGTTCTGGAATCGTGAGTGGTGAATGGGTGGAGGAGAAATGGCTGTTGGAGGTGTGGAAGGGTGGAGGAGTTGGTGGTGTTGGAGGCATGGAAGGGGGCAGATGTGTGTTGGAAACGCGAAAGGGGGTGGATGCGTGCTGGAAGCGTGGAAGGGAAGGAGGTGGTAGTGTTGGAGGTGTGGAAGGTGGCAGATGCATGGAAGGGAACGCGAAGGCGCGACGGTGGTTGTGAACGTGGAAGGGGGGGCGGCAGCGGTGTGGAAGGGGGTGGCGGTGGTGGCGTGGAAGGATGCAAATGCGACGAACGTGGAAGGGGGCGGCGGTGGTGGCTTGGAAGGATGCAAATGCGACGAACGTGGAAGGGGGCGGCGGCGACGTTGGAGGCATGGAAGCGAGCGGATGCGTGGAAGGGACACGAAGGGGTGACGGCGGTGGCGAACGTGGAAGGGGGCGGCGGCGGCAGCATGGAAGGAGGTAGACGCGATGAACATGGAAGGGGGCGGCGGCGACGGCGTGGAGCTGGAATCATGAAGAGATGGGGCCCTACAAGCAAAAATGACCAAGAGAGTGAAAAAGAGTTTTTTTTTTTTTTTTTTATAGGGAAACCCTAAGGTGTGGATTGATCTCCATCCTTGATTTTCATTTATTTATCCTACAAAACTCAAAACAAACACATCAAAACATTCAAAAAAATCTACAAAAGTAAATAAATTTCATCTCAAGTAGGTTGCATTCATTTCCATAAGCATTAAATCATATAACATGGTAAAATTGTGTATTTTTGATTATTTAATCATATTTTTATGCATAATCAATCAAATGCTAAAATAATAGAATCTTGGTTATGATCATGCATTTGTTATCATTTAATCTCTGAAAGACATGAATAATAGTATTAAAAGAAGCGCAATTTTAGCGCTTACAAATCCCCCCATACTTAAACCTTGTTAGTCCCTAGCAAGTGTCAACATCTAGAAACTAGGAAATGAATAAATGACATTCTCAAAACTTCTTATTCAACAAAAGCAAAACTAAAGAAATGAAAAACCTAACTAGTGCTCCTTTTC
>JAMKPZ010000464.1:0-94762 GCA_024699675.1 Amphibolis antarctica | reverse complement strand
GGGGGGGTCTTGCAGGGTGTCCAAGAGCAAAAGAGGAACAAAAGGGAGATGAAGGTTAATTCAAAAGACCACATGAGCTCAATGAGTGACAAGACTTTCCTTGTCCACTCTAAGGTTTTATTTGATAACAAGGTGTTTAGATTCCAACAAGTGTAGAGAATTAAAGTTAAAAGTAGTAAAACAAATAGATTAGAATTGTATAGTAAATTATGATGTGAAAATTTATATATAAGAGTTCGTACGGTAATAATGACAAGTGGAAGTTTGTAGAGAATTGACTCTACAATAATAGTCTCATTACCAAACAAAATCTAAAGATATAATTGGAAATAGTACACACTCCATTCCAAGAGCCTCGATAACTGCATATATCCATCTCCATACCAGGACTCTCATTGAAGTCACTTTTTAATGAAGGGTTTTCAGTTGGCTAGTCCATGCTCTCTCTCTCTCTCTCTCTCTCTCTCTCTCTCTTTGGCTGTCTACTCTTCAATATCCCTGACTTTTGTACGTATCCTGATCTTATAAAATCTTATTTTTGCTTGCTCTTCAACCATGTTGGAAGTATGCTAATCATAGACATTTTCTTCAATGCAAACCATCTTTACTGGGATTCTTCTATTTCAATTCCAGGTAAATGATTGGCTTGAGAGGCTAGTCGACGAGAAAGGAGATGATTTGTACAGAATGAAAGGCATCTTATCTGTCAATGACTCTGCTGAACGCTACATCTTCCAGGTTCCCTTTTTCCATTTTAATTGTAATCATTATATGCATCATCCCTTTTTCACTTAAGTTCTTTTATGACCATCCACCTTGCTGGCATTAAATCATAATTAGCATGATGCTGATTTCGTCCAGTGTCACCTATACAAAGTTCATGGGCATATGAAGTTACAGTTTTGAATGCATTTGTTGTGAAGTTATTTACCGTACAATTGGTTTTAATAATGATGGAAAATTAGAATTATATAATAAATTATAAGGTAAAAGTTTGAACGTGAAAATTTATGCAATAATGATGATACATGAGAGTTTGTGAAAAATTGATGCATAGTAAAAAAAAACATTGCAACAAATGAAACCTATGTTTGGAGCTCCAATAGTTTCAGCTTTAAGTGAGAATTGTACTTTTGTGACTCTTGGAAACATCTTCAATTTAAAGTTACAAAAGTTCAACTCTTACTTAAAATTAAAATGGTTGGAGTTGCAAATAAATGCACACTGAATATTTGGTTCTCTTCTTGCTTGTGGTTTCCTCTTGTTATTTGTGGAACATAAAGGTTGATGTTTCCAAACTTAGGGGAGGTTTGTATCTTTAGAAAGCATAATAAATGATGAGAAATAATAAATCAAAATTTTTACCATTTTTCACTATTTTCTATATTGTTAGACACAAATCTCCTCTTAGTGGGAATTCTGGACACATTTATGGTCCTTGCCCTTTATTTGAGAGTTTTTGCAATATTCATTAGAAAGTCTTATCGTCACACATTCCAGGGTGTGCATTCTTCGTTGGAAGGCTGCCCAGGCAAGCCTTGGGGCCCTGAGGAGAAAAGGATCAGCAAACTGGTTTTCATCGGAAGGAACTTGAACGAAGACACCTTAAGAAAAGGGTTTAAAGGTTGCTTGGTCTGAGCCCCTAGGAGTATTCCTTGCAATGCTGGGTTAATCCATCATCATATCCATCTTTTAGTGGCAGCGAAGTTGCAGAGAGGAGAAAGAGTCGGACCCATATAATAGGATGCAGTGCGTTGCAGCATGGTTCTTAGTTCATGGCTGTTCCTGATTGGTGATCAGATTCATAGTACCATTTTCAGAAGAGTTGTATATAAGCAAGCACTGAAAGGATGCTTATTTTACACTTTTTGGTTATGGAAAACCCAGGTTGCATGATAAAACTTACTTTTCATTTTAAGAGGTGCACTGGCAATTAATGTTGGATCCCTTGTCTCATTCAAATCTAAAATGAAAGGTGACTTGGTTGTGTTCACGTGATGTTAAAATTTGCTCTTGGAATAATAGGATGTGATTCTTAAATGAATATTGAGTAAATGATATTTTTTATGTATCGATCAAATAATTAGAAGTTGATAATAAATTAATATTTGATGTAATTATAATAAATTTAAGTTACATTGATATTTGTTTTGTAACTTAATTAAAAGGTAAAATGTAATTATTTAAAATATAAGAATATTGTTGTGATTGAAGAATATAATGAAAAAATTATAAAAAAAGTGTATTAGAAAGTCTTAATGTCATTATGACAATAAGAATAATTTTGGAAAAACAAAGAGTAGATCGCAAACAGTACTTTAGGCTTCATTTGATTAGCACAATAGATGTGCACCCAACTATTGTGGTTGGCATTGTCTCCAAGTCAGTCTTGCATGAAAAATTTAATTCTGTTTGATTCATGCAGTAAAAGAGCTCCATTGATTGTCTAACTTGATGTCATTTGATAACATTATTGTATAACTCAACGTCACATAATAACTAAAGTCAGACATTCCATTACCAAATGATGTCTTATACAAGAATAACAATAATGACCACTAACCTAATCTAATTAAGACCAATTGCAAAAGTATGGCTCATTCGGCCTAAGATGGTGTTATTCATTCCTTTCAATTTCTTTTGAAAATTCTCTCATCATTTATTAGTATTGTGTTAATGAAAGAATGAAAGCAACTACATAGATTTTATTTAAAGAAAAAACAACTGATTTTTCAACCAATTTAATTAAATGGATGGAAAGTGCTGGAAAAAACCCTGATGCCTCCTCCGCATCAAAACCAAGTGGCAAGAACAATGCCAATGGCCAAGGCGTCTCCATCATGACATCGCCTCCTCTTCTGTCACACCAGTTCCTCCTCCCTCCTCCTTGTGACCACCACTTCCTTCTTCATCAAAGTTGTTGCCACAACTAAGGTTCTCTTCTCCACCTCAACCTCCCCTTTTCCTCTCCTTCTCCACGACAACCTATGGTTAAGAAATATAAGTGATAAATACACAAACAAAAACAACAAATACTAACTCTGAACCAATAGAGGATAAACAATATCAATGCAAAAAAAATATTTTAGCAGCATAAATGAGATTGACGTTTTCAAAAGAAACATGATATTGATGTTCAGTAAAACAACCCTAGCTTTTGACTTCTACCGGACTTATAGAATAGAAACTCTGATCAAGCTTTAGTCATCATCTCACATGTTTAGGGTCAAATGTTGAGAATGTGAAGAAATAAGAACATGTTGGTGGAAGATTAGATGCACTTAACAACAAAAATAATGCTTCTTTGTATAAAGGCTACAAGACACATACAAGATAACTTTAACTAATGTAGAACTAAACCCACACATTTAGTACATTAACTCTAACAGAGAATATAATGACTGGATAAAGTAATAATCAAATATATACCACAAGCCTGTGTTACGCACTTTTGAAAATTCAATGCAATGCATAGTATATTTTAGAGCTCAAGAATCATATTACATAAATATTTAACAAAAACAGAAGTTAACAACGCAAAGAATAAAATGAGATATCTAAGTTACTCATACCATGTCCATCTTCACAATTGTGAGATTCATGTTGCTGAACTTCAGAATCGATACTATAAAAATCAAGAAAAATATATGAATTTTTGGTATGAAAAAAGAACACATTTTGACAAAAGATTAGGTAGCTAACCTGCAAAGATCATACCCACCCACTCGTCGGATAAAATCCATGTTAACTGCCTTTGGCAAAACTTTATGATATCCTGCTAAATAATCTCATTGTATACCATGTTGGCTGATGCCCTTGTTGAAACATTTTCTCCATCCAGAATTCAGCATCTTTCTTCCTACCATGCTTGCAGAAACCATGTATTATGATATCATAACTCCATTTATTAGGGACAAACCCTCTTCTACACATCCTGCTAAAAAGATCACAAGCATAATCCAACCTTCCAACGGTAATTAGTGATCTCATCAATGTGTTGTACGTAACTGCATTAACCGGAAAGTACTTCTCAATCACTGCTTCTATGTAATCAATGGATTGTTGCCTTATGTTGATCCCACCAGAGAATGTGGCAACAAGGGTATCTAACGGAGCACATCTTGGCTGTTTGATGTCTTGGTTTTGAGCACGAAGCTGACTCCAACTATCCCAAAGTGCTGGCGTCTTCAGGCTATGTAATAGAAGAGTATTGCAAAGGAATGAAGAAACTTGGCGACCTGTTTGATGGAAATCCTCGAGAAGTGATACTACTGCATCATAATCTCCACGAGAGCAGAAAGCATACACCAGTTCTTCATAGCAATGAAGGCTAGGAAGCAAACCCTTCTCTCTCACCTTGTTCCAAATTGGTAGTATCAGGTCTGGCCTCCCAACCTTGGAAAGGCCAACTATCAGAACATTGTACATCTTCTTGCTGGGTTCGTGATTCTTGTGCAATTCATGGAAGAAACCCAATGCATTGCTTATACAATGACTCTTAAGATAACTCTGCAATATGTGAATTTGTGTATCTACATTGGGCTCGATACCCTCCAATAACATTCTTTCAAAGACTTGTCTTGCAAATTCAGGTCTCTTAGCATGCCCCAGTCCATCAATGAAGTAGTTATAACAAGTTGTTCTATCGGGTCTACCCCGTGACAACTGCAATTCTAGCAGAGTACAAACCTCATTCAGGCAATCCGTCTCACACAAACAGCAAATGACATCTCTATATAGCTTCCGGCTTGGGAGGTGACCATTGTCTTGCATCTCCAACAGCAACCTACAAACCATGTCTCTCCTCCTCAAGGAAATGAATCCATTAATTAAGGACACATATGCATGCTTACTCAATGGTATGCTCATTCCTGAGCCATTCTGAATTGCCACCATATAACCCTCCTCTGTCCGACCAGCCTTGCACAAAGCAGAAACATAGCGTGCACAGGCAGTGCTGATGGGTACAGTGTTCCTCTTGAGAGCTGCATCCAGAAGCTTTCCCATCTTATCTAGCTTCCCCTCATCACATAGCATCTCGGTTAGGAACCTAAATATGTGCTTTCCAGGGAAGTAGCCCTGTCTCATGGCTTCCTCAAGGATGTGACATGCCTCATCGGTGCTTCCGCTACCACATAGAACATTGATCAATTGATAGAATGCTAGACTATTGGGAGTGAGGCCAAATTCTTCCTTAGAGTTGTACAGTTTGAGGGCAACATCCACCATCCCTGCCTTGCAAAAGAAGCAGAGTGCAGCATTTAAGGTACCCCTATTGGGCACAATTTCATCATCTTTCATCCCCACCAGTACATCATACACCTCTTCTAATCGGTTCTCAAGCAGTAGCTGGCTTAGTAGCCTATTGTATGTATAAACCTCAGGTAAATAGCCCTCAAGCGCCTTCTTAGATTGCAGGAAATCAATAGCTCCATCCACCTTACATGTCTCGATCAGGTTCCTGAGCCAAACAGCATAGGAACAACCACCGCCAATCTCCTGTACAAGCTGATTGGCCTCCTCAAACCTTTTCATCTTGCATAGAGTATCCACAATGACCCCTACCGCACGGTCTGCGGCAGTCCCAGCAGTGCCCTTCCCTTTCAGTTCATGGAAGAGTGCATGCGTTGCCTCATCAATCTTCCCTTGCTTGCACAGGCTTTTGATGTGAATGTAAGAGGTAACAGCATTGGAATGTCCATGGACCTCAATTTGGGAACGAATGAAATCAGCAACATCAAAGACGGACTCCTCCACAAGTGCATTGAACAGAACATGATAAGAGAAGCGGTTGAGATCGATACCCAGAAACCGCATTCTGGCGAACACCTGGAGTGCAGTGCTGCTCCTACCGGCAACCGCGTAGCCGACAACAAGGGTCTCATGGAACCGAATGCGCTGTGGCCAGGCGTGCATGCCGTGCTGCGTCCTTGCCTCCGAGAACGCCTTCAGCCAATCGTTGATCACAGACATGCGCTTCGCCCTCCACAGGAGCTTGAAAATGGCATGGTATGTGGCGCGAGTGTGCTGAAACCCCTGCTTCCGCCCCGCCCAATCGAAGAACTTGAGTCGAAGCAGCAAGAAGTTGTTGCTGTTGTTCCCGGCG
This sequence comes from Amphibolis antarctica, assembly GCA_024699675.1. Lineage (NCBI taxonomy): Eukaryota > Viridiplantae > Streptophyta > Magnoliopsida > Alismatales > Cymodoceaceae > Amphibolis > Amphibolis antarctica. The sequence continues at coordinate 88,656 of JAMKPZ010000464.1, read as the reverse complement.
TTGTTGGGCACGTCGCTGTTTGAGCTTCGGGGCTGATGGCGCAGGACTTGAAGAACAAAGGCCTCGTCCAGGCGAAGGTTCAGAGCCGACAGTGCCGTGTCGAGAGGCAACTCGTCCGGTTCGGTGGCGAGGATCTCGTAGATTCTGTCGATCGTGGTCGTGGGCCTCCTGAACCATTGCCTGAACTCCTCGACCACGGCGCCTGTGTCGTCGAGGTCGGGATGGTGAGAGAAGGGAAAGCTGATGGTCGACGTCTCGGAGAGATAGGGAGAGAAAAGCGGAGTTGGTGAGGAAGGAGACGTAGAGGTCGAGGTCGAGAAGAAGAGGACCTTAGTTGCGGCAACAGCATCGACGAAGAAGGAAGTGGTGGTCGCCGGGGAAAGGAGGCGGCGGAGGAGGAGCAGCTGGCGCGGCGGCATGGTGGAGACGCCCTGGCCGCCGGCGTTGTCCTCGCCGCTCCGTTTTTTTCGCTGCGCACGAGGCTTCAGGGTTTTCTCTACCGCGTCCATTTCTTCTTCTCCTTTTTAATGGAAAAATACTTTTTACCACTTAACTCCGAAGTTACCTTAATTTAATAATTTAAATTAAATTAAATTTTTTTAATAATTTATCTAACTAATATAACATTAATTTTATTCTTTATATATACCATAATTCTTACTATTTAACTAATGTTTCTAAACTTATATTCACAAAATATTATGTTCGATAACTTCTTTCCTTCTACTTTTATTAGTTAAATATTTTTATTAGAATTCTTACAATATATCATTTACCTTTTAATCATTTTTTTATTGTTTTTTAAATTCCTCGTTAATCTCTCTCTATATATATATATATAAAATTTAAAATTAGGTACTATTAAAATTTTAATGATACCAATTTAACTTTTTTTTAAATATACTTCAATTAAATTGGTTAAAAATTAATTTTTTTCCTTTTAAAATAAATTTAATTTAATCACTTAATCTCGTGTTTTAAACTTTTAAACTCATATATATATATAATAATAATAATAATAAGCTTGACTTATAAGTTCACTTGTACGTGTTAAAAATTTAGAAAAAAAATACGAAAGAAAAGGTAAATGAAAATAAAGAAACGACAAGTAATAATTAAATGACGTTGCAATAATTGTAGAAGAGAGTACTATTCTTTTTATCGATATTCTAATGTAAAATGCGAGTATTATTGTTCTGGGTGAATTGATTTATTATGATTAATTATACTTTTTGTAATTTTTTATAATAAAAAGTAGTTCGATAATTTTAATGCTTGATGCTCGTACTATCCCCGGTTCCTGTCCTGAGCGCCCGTAACCGGAAATGGCGGAAGAGCCGCCGTCGACGATGCCGCCGCCGTCGCCGTCGCCGAGTTCCGAGAAGGACCCACTTGCCACCTACCTCGGAATAAGCTTCTGGGTCTACCTCGGCCTGCTGCCTAGGGCCTCCGTGGCCTACGCCCAGTCCTTGCACACCCGCGTCCGGTCGCTGGCGATGCAGCTCTTCCACGCGGAGGAGCAGATCCGGCAAATGCGGTCCCGACGGAAGGAGGACTCCAAGGCGAACGCACGGGTCGTGGAGATATTCGCCAGCCACCGGAACGAGTGGCAGGAGGAGGAGAGGCGGCTGGTGGAACGGATCGAGGCGGACGGGGAGGAGATCTGTGGGCTGAAGGAAAGGGTGGGAGAGCTGGAGAAGGAGGGGGAGGAATTGAGGAGGGAGGTGGAGAGGTTGAGGAGAGAAAGAGAGGAGATGGTGGTCAAGGTGGAAGAGGCGGAGGAGGATGAGGCAGAGGATTTGGTGGAGAAGAAGGTGGAGATGGGAGGCGGAGGTGGTGGATGCGACAAGTGTGGGAAGGATTTAGTGGACAATGTTGGTGGTGGTGGTGATGGGGAGGAATATGCTGGTGTTGGCAAGTTTGGTGTTTCTGACGGCGGTGGGATGGGAGTGATGAGGACGATTCCAGAGGTATCACAGATGGAGAGAAGTGAGCTGGAGGAGATGATGGCCGCCTACAATCAGCAGAATGGTTTGGGCAGAGACTACTACTCTTCTGTTTCCAAGTGCTGGGGCACGGCTGGCTGGCAGGTACTCTTGCTTTGTACTGACTGGTTTTGCATTCTTCACAATTGGAAGAACAACCGGTGTTGTTGTTTCTAGTCAACTTCATCATGACCATGGGATTTTACTTGAAGATGCAACTTTTTACCCCAAAAAAAAGCTCACTTATCACATGAAGCTTGTGTTTCTATCATCATCGTCATCGTCGTCATCATTTCTATTGCAAATCATTTAAAAGCTAGGGGAGTCTTTGGCCTTGTTCACTTATCACTCATCTTAATTTTTAGAATCATTCTTATTTTCATGATGACATTCTCATTTTTTAATATACTTCTTTCATTATTCCAACCCAAAAAATCGTTTGTCTAGAATCACTCCCAGAAGTGCTTTTGCCCACTCTGAGAGCAACGGAGGAGGGTGGGTGAACGCACTCTTTGTTTTGGTAGGCAAAACACAATGATGAGAAACACTTGTTCGGCACTTTTTGAAAGTTAACATTTATCTGTTCCAAACATGTGTCAAAATGGTTTTTCAGAAGTGTGGAATTGAGATGCTTACATTGAACTAAGTTCAACTAATGGTGGATAACTCGAGTGGTGGTTATCTTTTCTTATAAAACCTACAGGAAAAGATGGCTCTAGATTCAAAAATATCAATGGAGTGATTTAAGTATTAAGCTTTATTTGGTGGATTGAATAATTCAGAGGACCATTTAATTTATGAATTCCTCTTCATTTAGGTATATATCTTACCAACAACAAGATTGGCCTTGTTTCTTCTTTCCATGTCCATCTCCCACTATATAGATAAGCTTTGACCATAAAAAATAAAGTTGGTGTTCTAGATTTTGAGAATTCTAATTACTGTGTCTATACAAAACCTTAAGAATAAGTCTGAATTTGAGATTTTCAGTCATTACAGGTTGATATGAATTACTCACCATTGCTTGTTTGATTGCTGTAGGATTTGCAGTACAGTAACCCCCCTGTTTCCCAGTATCCAGTGCAACATTTTGTACCAAGGTACATAAAACCTAAGAATTTTATTAATCCTTCTGGATCTCACTATCCCAGAAATATGTGATAAGTTTATTTTCTTTTCTTATTTTTCCTCAGGAGGGAATCTCCTTGGAAGGTTGATGGTGACTCAACAGGAGTTCAAAACAAACTAAAATTTCTTGAGCAGGAGTTGGTAAATTTGGAGAAACTAGGAAATGAAGGGCTCTCAAAGGTTTCGGCATTGATGAGAAAGCAAGCAAAAAGATACCAGTCACTGTCTGCTAAAATTTATGATTTATGCAAGAGATTGGTATTATGTTGTTGCCTTCTCTAGTTTCTGACTTTGTCAAAATGAATTTTTTACATTGATCATGCTTGGTATGTAGTGTTAAATTGTGTCACATTCCATGCTTATTAAGATGGTGAAAAGCACAGAATTATCTTTTATTTCCAAACTTTTGGGCATTCAAAGTAAACGTTATCAATCCAGTTATCATCTGTAAATATCACAAAATTGCTGTCAACTATTAACTTAATTTGCAATGATACATCATTTTAATCTGTGCCTCTCAACTGTAGTGAGACTAGCTGGTGATGATTTCTTCTATGCAAATACATTGCAACATGAAAGAAAATCAAGGTAGAGTTTCTTGGAAAAATTTGATGTCTGTGAATACAATTCATTACATGGTGTAGGAAGAGGATTGGAGAGAAATTATTGTCCAGGTGATATTGTAGTGCTTAGAAATAGAGGACCTACATCTAGAAATGCAGCACCATTGCAAAGGATTCCCCATCCATTAAAAGATGTAGTGTTACCCACTGAAACTTGATTCCCATGGGCTGTAGTTGGACATGCCACCATGCCATGGTTTACTTTTTGGATCTTTTACTTGCATGCTATCAAAATATTTAGTAATCACTTCTATGTGGTTAAAAATTCATACTTGTTTGCGTGTCATTAGAAAAAATCTCTGTTTTACCTTGATATTCTCATAGCTATTCCCGATACATTAATCCCAAGGATGTTCTTGTAAAAATCATGAATTTTTCATAACACATAAGTAAATATAGATGTTTCAATAGTATACAAGTAATTATCAAATTTTCTGATGGCATGTAGTGAAGAATCCTTTTATTTTCTTCACCCTTAGCAATACGTTTGTTTACCATGGAAAGCATATTTACAGAAAGGTTTTATGAGACATTCTTCTTCTGACACTTACAGCAAGTCGATGATCCTAGCGACCCGAACCTTGGCCCGGAGTTCCGAACCCAGCGACAGACAGATTTCCTGCTAGAAGCATTCCGTCTTCAGCAACGTGCAACTGAGACCAGGCAGAAACTGACCTCACTGCAACTGGAAGCAGCTGGTAGCTGCATAGGAGATCAACTCACTAGAGAAAGCAAGGCGAACATGAAGAAATCATTGGAGTTGATCCGTAACAACTTCAAGGAAATGCAGAGGAATCTGGAGATTCTGTTGGCCAGAATCATGGGCGATCTCGAGGGTATTCTTGCAAGAGAGAGCACAAGTCATGGCAGGGACTACAACCTTTCAAGATATCCTTTTGCTAGATAGAATTTCAAAATACTGACCACATTTCAGAGTTCATATCTGCATCCTCTGCACATATTAGGTTGATTTCTTTTTGATGGTCTGCTAAAGTCATCCTACCTGTTCTCTAACACATTTCTCTGTGTAGTTGCAAAAATTGTCAATCAGCATTCAGTGGCATCCAGACCTGCTGTTAGTTCCAATTTATTGTACTTTTATGAAATCTTCCCTTAAACATTTGGTCTAATGAAATTTCACGGTACTGGGGGGTCTATAAGATGGACCATTGCCAAACCCCCAATGGTCTTTTTCAAAATGATAATGTTCTTGTTTATGTTTGAATTCAAATACCATTTTTTAAAAGTAGAGTGTAACACTAATTGTATTATTTGTTGGTGATTAATTTTTAAGGTTTGTTTGTGCACGTACACTAATCTGAAATTCAGGAAAAGAAAATCTAAGAAATGGAAATGAAAAAAGAAAATCTGAAAATAGGAAAAATTACGAGGTTGTTTATGTATATTATGGAAAATCCAATTTGAATGTTCTTAATTGAAGTTGGTTGTGAACTAAGGCTGGTTGATGATACATATTGGAATAAACCACACACATTTTATTGGCAATGTTTTCAAATATTCTCCATCTTGAGAAATTTGGTATGCCCCTAAAATTAAAACAATTTTCAGGTTACATTTATGGTTTTCATGATTTCAGATTTGAACATTTGCCTTAAATGTATGTTTCAATGTAAGTATGAATTCTTGCGTGTTTGAATTTTGGACCTTGCCTTTTTGATTTTCCATAAATCAGATCAAGACTTTTTTAAGATGGTCAAGGGCCTCAAGTCAATTAATAATACATATTAGATGTGCACTACATACACACATGTACTTTACCTTAGAATGATATTTTGAGCTAAAGACATGTAAAGAAAATTAAAAATAGAACACAAAGATGTAAAATTGGGCGTTAAAAAACCTATCCAATGAGATGTAAAAGTCTAAAATGTGAGGCAATTCATTTTAAAATTCATTTCAGAATTAGTAAAAGTTGACACTGAAATGTTATCTTGATAAGCTCTACTACATAAATCTTTTTCTTCCCTCTGTTAGTCAGATTTTTAATTAAATTACATAAATTCAAATATTTTACCACAATTCTTAATTATGCATTTTTCAAGTTTCCTTTTATAAAAATAGATTTCATGATGATTCCTAAACAAAATGTTTATTAGATTAAAAATCATAGGTGTATTTGGTAACAAGGTACTTCAACTTATAATACTACATAGACTTGATAATTTAATCTTGCTAAATAAAGTTGAATTCTACGGTGATGAATCATGAAATAAAAATTTTTATTTAAAAATTTATATAATAATAACGATTTGTTAATAAATGTGAGCAGGAGAAAAGTCTAAAGCCTTATTTCCTCAATTGAAGAAGGGCTGATGCTAAAGGAAAGAGAGACATAAGGAATCAATCGCTTCAAGAAGAGAGTTGTTTCACGGGTTACAAGAATTTACGTAAAATTAAAATTAAAATTAAAAAATTCGTTACGAGATAAAACCAAAAAAATCAAATAAATTGCAAGGAAAAGCAAACGCTCCGGTTATATGCAATATGGTACAAGTATAGGCGTTATATTGTAAATTACCCCAAAAAAATGGCGCCCGCCCCTTTTTCTCACACCCTACCTTGGCGGTTCTTTCGGCCACCTTAACCCCAAACACCTTGAGCTTGGGAGTCGGGGCTTTCGATTCTCGAATCTCGCCATCGTTCGCATCCTCCAAACCCTAACCGATCCTCTCCACGGTGTGCCCCCCACGCCCCGTTCCGATCGATTCAGTGTGAATATGGACGGAGGGATATCTCTGAGCAGCGGCGCCATCGCCGACATAACCAACATGGTGCCGGAGATCTCGACGGCGAGGCCGGTCGTCCAAGTGAGCGACCTGAGGCTCGTGCAGACCGCCCAGAACAACACGGAGAGGTACAGGATGATGCTCTCGGACGGGGTGCACGTGCAGCAGGCCATGCTGGCCACGCAGATGAACGGGATGGTCAAGACCGGTATGCTTAATAAGGGCTCCGTTGTTCAGCTCAACGAGTTCATCTGCAACCTCATCCAGGGTCGCAAGTGAGTAGTTTACCAAAATTACAAACAAAATGAATTTCAATTATTTGGAAAGTTTTCGTCTTATTATTATTATTTTTTTCATGAAATGTGTAACTTCCTCAAGCCAAGTTCAGGACGTGCATGCAAATTTTTAGTTTTAAGATTTTACCTTTTTTATTGGATATTTAGGGTTTGCACATCTTCTATATTGTTGTTTTTGGCTTGCTTTCTATACCTCTTTGGATTCTTATACAAGAATTGAGCCGAGACTTGAGAATGCCTGTTCTTTTGTAAATCTCTTTGCATGGGCTAGTTGGATTCTGAATTCATCTGTTTTGGTGTTCTAATAATGAAAATTTTAAGGACAGTGTTAAATTGCTAGTTGGATGGATGGAGGCAGAGAGAGTAGCCAATTTTCATCTGGATGGCGTATACTTTGACACCACCCAGGTTTAACAAAAAGTCTGGTTTAAAAAACACTGTGAAAGCATCACGCACCAATTTTCACCTGGGTGGTGTCTACTTCGGCAACCATGTTTTGTTCTTTTAGATAACCGGGCTAAATTTGATGTTTATCTTGTTTTGGTTCATTGTGAATTTGTATTCAAGTCAAGCAAAACTTGGATGCTTAGCTCATTTATTAATCTTCGGCATTTGAGTCCTGTAGGTGCTATAGAGCCTTAGAACTCGATTTTTTTATCTTGATTATTTTATAGTGTTACACTTGCCATTTGATGCCTTATTCCTTGTCTGGATCCTTGTTGATTTTTTTACGGATTGAGCAAGGTTCCATGTAGTTGTTTAGTATTTAGAAAAGAAAACCCTAAAAAGACTCATGCTAATTTTTAAAGTCTTATTTCAAGTTTTAATACTTGTCATGTGGAACTTATTTAAACTTTATGTCTTTATACTTCAAATTTTTTTGGCAACATTTCAATGTTATTTAGGTATTGGTAGAGTTAAGAACATGAATGCATACACACATACATGTGTGTATTCATGCGTACCTGTAAAAACCCACAAAGATAGACACATGCATGCACCCACCCATCCTTGTTAACCTGTTGATGATGACCAGGATAATTATTGTCATGAAGTTGGATGTACTTCTTGAAACATGTGATACCATTGGGGAACCAAGAATCTATGATGCTGGTTCTACTGGTGCACAAGCACGCTCTCCTGTGCAGGCTACATCCTATACTGGGAGGAATCAATCAGCTGGAAGTCCACAATATAATGGAGGACCACTTGGAGTTGGTTCAGTTGCTGGACGAAATAATAATGCAAGTGCATATATGCAACCCAAGACTGAGGCTGCACCTACTAGTGGCACTTATGGCAGTGGATCATTCTCACCCAGAAATGTTTCCTGTTCAGGACCACCCTTTCAGAAAGCTGATCCAGATATGAGAACCTATGGAAATACTTCTCAAAATGTAAGTAACAACCAGAGGTTGCAAAACCCAGGGATGTCTGGAGGTGTGTATCCTTCCACTGGCACTTATGGGCGATCCATTCCAACATATCAGCAGGCACAGCCTCCATCATTATACCAGAATAGAGGACCAATTGCCAAAAATGAAGCACCTGCTCGTATAATTCCAATTGCTGCTTTGAATCCTTATCAGGGTAGATGGACAATCAAAGCTAGGGTAACAACAAAAGGGGAACTTAGATATTATAGTAGCCCCAGAGGAGATGGTAAAGTATTTTCTTTTGATCTTCTGGATTCAGATGGTGGAGAGATACGTGTGACATGCTTTAATTCAGTAGCAGATCAATTTTATGATCAGGTTGATGCTGGGAAAGTGTATTTCATATCAAGAGGAAGCTTGAAACCTGCTCGAAAAGAGTTTAATCATCTCAGTAACGATTATGAAATTTTCTTGGAGAGTACATCAACAGTTCAACCCTGCATGGAGGAGGACAATTCTATTCCCAAACAACATTTCAATTTTCGATCTATAAGTGAAATTGAAGGCATAGGAAACAACTCAATGATTGATGTTATTGGTGTTGTAACATCAGTTACTCCAGCGACTACAATAATGACAAAAAATGGGAAAGAAACTCTCAAAAGAACTATCAATATGAAGGACATGTCTGGCCGAAGTGTTGAAGCAACGTTGTGGGGTAACTTATGCAGTGTAGAAGGGCAGCAGTTGCAAAATATGTGTGACTCAGGAGCATTTCCTGTTTTAGCCATCAAATCAGCCAGAGTAAGTGATTTTGGTGGGAAATCAATTGGAACAATATCTACAAGCCAGCTATTCATTGACCCTGACTTTCCAGAGGCTTATGAGTTAAAAAATTGGTATCTTAAGGAAGGAAAAAGTGTGACTTCCTTTTCAATATCTCGAGAGATGTTGTCCATGGGGAAGACTGATGTCCGCAAAAATGTTTTACAAATCAAAGGTGAGGGTTTAGGGAGATCTGAAAAGCCTGATTGGATTTCAGTTAGAGCAGCAGTTTCATTCATCAAGAATGAAAACTTTTGTTACACTGCATGTCCTCTCACACTGGGGGATAGGCAATGCAGCAAGAAAGTTAACAAAAATGTTGATGGAATTTGGCATTGTGATCGATGTGATCGAACCATTCCAGAGTGTGATTATAGATATCTTCTTCAGCTCCAGATACAAGACCACACGGGCATAACTTGGGTAACTGCATTCCAGGAATGTGGTGAGCAAATCATGGGAATTTCAGCAAAGGAATTGTATTCATTTAAATATGAAGAGCAGGATGATGTGAAGTTTGCTGATATTATAAGGGGAGTGCTTTTCAAACAATACTCTTTCAAGTTGAAAATAAAAGAAGAAACTTTTAGTGATGAACAGCGTGTGAAGTCAACTGTTGTGAGGGCAGAAAACATAGATCCTTCGTCAGAGAGTCGATATCTTCTTGTTCTAATCGACAAGTTGCTGTCGGGAGAAGATATTAATGCTGCCCCTGGAAGGATGGGAAATGTACAATCTGACCGTGCAACTCTTCATGTTGGTTATGGTAATCCACAAACTACATATTCTGTTGGAAACAATGCAAGCAATAGCAGTGTTACTGGCAGATATGGGATGGAGAGGCAGCTACAGAATCATGCAGGGAGAAATGTAAGTGATTATGGAAATTGTACAGGTTATGGTGTTGGTGCTAGAGGAACTCAGTTGGTCTGCAACAGCTGTGGTTCCGTTGGCCACGTTTTTCAAAACTGTCCAATGCAGTTTAGACAGAATCAGCGAATGGTAAGTGGTTTTCCCAACAGGTCCTCTGATAATGTAACTGGAGGGAATCCCTCCAGCAATCCATCTACTATTTGCTACAAGTGTCAAGAGCCCGGGCATTGGGCTAGGGACTGCCCAGGATCACGTGCAGTCCCTTCAGCATATAGAAGTGGCAATGCCCGTGGACAATATGAATTTTGAAGGGAACAAATGTGAAATGGGTGGATTCTAAGTCTTACAAGAACACCTCTCTTGAAATATAAGTGGTGCATTACGTTGTTTGCCATGGCGGGGAGTACATTTTGTAGATTGTGGGTGTAGAACTTCACCATGTTGGCCACTTAATTCTACTCATTGAAAATATATCTCAAATCTCAACCACCGGGGAAATCCTATCTTGTGTTTATTTGCCAAAGTTCTTGCCTGGTACGTGTACATTCAAGCTATTTGCTTTACTACTCTTAAGCATCTGCCCTTGTAGTTCCATGAGTACGTTTCCTTTTGTTTTGATAATGATGAATATATTTCATTTGGAATGCATTTCATACATGCCTTCTGAAAATAATGGTTACTAGGTTTGACTTCAAACATGTGGATGCTAACCTATGTGATTTCTCTAAAGTCTGGGTATATATTTTAAAACGTCCATTTTTGAGAAAATGTGGCTGCTTTTTCATGATGTATAAATGTGAAAATAGCATGGAAATGATTTATCATTGATTTTTGTGAGTGTGTTGTTTCAGATGCTAAATCTATCGTAATCTTGTACACATTTGTACGAAAAAGGTTAAGAGAAAAAACATCATGCTATTTTAGCATTAAAACATAATGCTATCTTATCAGATGCTAAAACATATGACAAATAAACTACATTGCTATTTTAGTGTTATTTTATTTATCACAAATAACAAATGAATTTTCTTGTGTCGTTTGGGTGTTATTCGTGTATCCTTTTAAGATGCATTTGGTGACTGTTTTTTTAAGCTTCTAAGAGTTATATAAAGTTGAAATTAAAATTAATTTTATAAATGAAGTTGAAATTGTATAATAATTATATAGTATTTTAAGTGATAAAAATTTATACGTTAAAATTTATATGGTAATAATAATATTGAAAGTAATTTTAAGAGAAAAAGTTACAATCAAATGAAAAGTTAGCCTTGGGTGTTATTGAGATAAATTAGGATTTATGTGATACAATTTACATGTTAAATTGAATCAATAATTTATGTTTTTTCAAGCTATGACGATTTAACTTTGACATTATTCTTTGAAAAAAATTTAAACACCTGTCAATGTCGGTTGTTGCACCGCAGCGTGCACATCACAAATATGACCTTTTTTGAGGGGTCAAAGTCAACGGTCAGTTTCCGCGTCGCCCCCGAGTGCACGGTATTATTTTTTTCAATGACAATGATTTGCGTTGATTAAGATTTGAATTTCAAATAAAAATTGTAAGTATCACTAGCTTTTAATAATTGGGTTGTTAAACCTGTTTTGTATAGTCGGTAAAAGGACATTGTCTACATTAATGTCTACTGGGAATGAAGTTTAAAAAGCCTTGATTAAAGTTGAATATGCTAGTTTTTAATGCAACCAGTAGACTTAGGTTGAATAATTTCAATACTGTAAAATTTGATGTAGATAATTTTATAGTTGCATGTTATCTCGTTATTTTCAATCATACCTTGTTTTGAATCGTGCAGAGGAATGGTCTTGATCGTTTTTATACTTTTCTTGTAGATTACCTAAAAAAAAGATATATTTAAATCAAATTTGTCATTTAGTTTTTTATTGTCCATGCCCATCATTCATTGATCCTAGACAATTGGAGCAAAAATGACTTGTATACGTATTAGTAATGATCATGTTTTTTATTTTTTCTCAAAGAGAGGTTTGTGTTTCTTAGAAAAATTTAATTTAATTTTTTTTTAGATTTTCAAATATTTGTGTATCTTGAAAAAAATTTAAATTTTTTTATCATTACAAGTATAGATTTTTTTTGCCATTTTTTATTTGTTGAGATAAAAAAATTCTTGTAATCGACGAAAATTTTATTATAACGTATTCTCTTGTTCTTACCTCACTTTTTTAATCATTTTTAAACTTGTGATTATATGAAAAGTGAAATTATATTTGAAATATTAAAATATAAAATATTTATAAAAAATTTTAAATTACTTTTTTAGAATAAATCGTCTTTAAAAAAAAATTACTTTTCTAATTTTTCTTTTCTTTTTCACTTTTCTTTTTGGTTTCCTAAATTTTGAAATACACAAATGGATCTTCAATTACATGCCAAAATTAAATTTATCATGTCATCTTTTTTATTTTGTGCACAAAATCTCATTAATTCATTTCTTATTAATTGCATTGGTACAAACAGACCTTTTCTAATAAAGTAAAAATGACATTTTCTTATAATGCACGCATTAACATCGCAATTGCTTTTAAAAAATATTTAAATCAAATTTGTTATGTTTTTTTTTTATTCTATACACACGATTTATTAATGTCGGATATCTGGGGTCAAAAGTGACCTCTACGTACCTTGCACTTCAACTTTTCCTTAAAATGTTTTAAAAAAAATATATTTAAATTAAATTCGTAATGTCTTTTTTATTTTCTTCACGTGAATTTTTTTCTAATGCACGCACCAGCAACGATCGTGCTTTCGTCTTCCAGTGAATTATTCAAAATTAATATATTCAAATCAAATTTGGAATAAAATGCCTGAGGCGCGTTCCTCCACCGCCGTATCACCCCCGAAGATCATCGGAGGTTTCTTCCCCTCCCGTCGGAGCCTTCTTCAAGCCTGCGGTGGTCGCCTCCGGCGAACCTCCGACGTTTCCGGCGGCGCAGGGCGATGTTTGCCAATTAATCGATTATTTTTTTATTTGTAAATATTAAATATGAAGTAATTAGAATGGTTGTTATTTATTTCCCCCCCACCCCCCCTTTTTCTCCATCGCAATTACGTGCTCCTGCTTCTACCACTCTCTCCTATCGATGAAAGCTCCAATCGCACAGTAGTCCCACTTCCGATCTCGCGTCCCGGTGTCGAACGGGTCGGGGCGATCTCCGCACAGCCTCCAGGCAGAGGACCGGCGTTACCGATCTGTCGCGTGCAGAGAGGAGGTTGAAAGCTTCGATTTCTCCATCGACTCTAGATTTTCGGTTTTGCCGCCGGATTTGACGAATGTAGTGAGTACGTTTATCCTGGGACTGGTAATCTATGCGATTTCTCGGGAGAAGAGCGGGGTTTGGGAGATTCTCAATTTAGCTTGTACGTTGTGGTTTCGGGAATTTCGGTAGCGTATTGTAGGTGGAGCATTTTCCGGCTGGGGTTGTTTCTGGTTGTGTTAGTCGAACGACAGAAGAATTGCTTGGTTTGTCTCTCGATCGGAAGTGGTTCGTCCTGGGAAGGAGTAATAAGCTTCTTTCTGCAGAATTTTGATGTTAGATTGAGTCGAATTTAGCTGTTTTTATAGGAAATACAACGCTTGTGGGAGACTGGTGGGCCAATAAAATTTCAGGAGCGTGCAGACGACTGCCCGCTTCTTCGATCATTGCCGTTCGGAAGTAAGAGGTGAACGCCGTTGTTGTTTGTTCTTTATCGAGGACTCGTAGACTGAAGATTTCGAACTGGAACGAAGTTGGAGGTAAAGTTCCTCTGCCAGAGAAATGTCAAAGGTGGTGTATGAAGGATGGATGGCTAGATATGGCCGGAGGAAGCTCGGTCGCTCGTTCATCCACATGCGTTACTTCATTCTCGAGTCTCGACTTCTTGCCTACTACAAGAAGAAGCCAAAGGACAACGCTGTACGTGTTTTGACTGGGTTTTCGCCTTCTTTTTATTCTACCTTCTACTCATTTCCGTGAAATTATTTTTGTACACACACTGCATATATACAAATAACTCATGTATTCTCATGCTGTTTTCTTACATATATACATAATACACACACTGCTATATGCTCCTTCCGTTTTCTTGAGAAGGCAACGGGGTTTTTTAACTTATGGGCTGCTTTGTTTCTTAGGGGTGATTCTTCTTTTCTGTTTTTTTTGCTTTTGTCCTGTTTTCCTTTTTGGATGATCCTTCCGATCATCCTTCTTTGTTATTTGAATGATCTCAATGAATAAGACTCAATTTTACATTTTTTGCAAAAATGCATAATACATATCCTGCAAATTTCTATCCAATCAAATATGATATGTTCCATTGTGGATATTTTGCAAATGCATTTGTTCCCATTTGTTTGGAATGATGGATAGGTACCGCTCAAGACCCTTCTAGTAGATGGCAATTGCAGGGTGGAAGATAGAGGCCTTAAGACACACCATGGACTTGTATGTTTTCTCCCTTGTTCTTTTATGACCAACATTTTATTGCTTGAGGTTCACATGTATGGATTGGTTTCAAAATATTGATCGTTATGGTTCAAATCTGATATTGATTGTACGTAGCATTTTAATTTTGAAAAAATTAAAATTTAAACTTAAGTAGTTTATATGTGTATTATATCTTACTTTATCTGATGCTAAAGTTTGAGTCATACTTCAAATTTTGTGTGTTTCCACACCATCTTCATTCAAATTTTCCAACAATATTTGACACGTCTCATTTTTTCATCAAATTGATATTCATCATGATGCTAATATTTTATACCTTAGACTGAAGAGAGAGAAAGTTGGGGAAATCATAACAGCAAATGTGATAGTCATGTACAGATTACAAAGCTTGTTTGTTTGTCTGGTGTGATTTTGGACTCTGTAATGCTATGGTATGGATAGAAAAAATAGAAGGAAAAAGATCTTACAAACCATAAATGGTGTCATTCCAAGGATAAAAGTACACAGATCAAGCAAAATATTAGTGTCTTTATTCTCAATGAAATGGCAAGCTTCATTCGAAGGTAATGTTTGATCTTTGTACTTTTATCCTTGGAATGACACTTGTTTTACCAATAATTGTTTTACTGCAATTAAAATAGGTCAGTCGAAGAGCAAGAAATCAAATTTGTTATAATAAATTACTATTTTATCACTTGACTTTCCTTAAATCTTGATGAAATACAATGCCCACGTATTAAGGTATTGATATTTATATTTCTGACTTGAATCTGTTTTTTCTGATTTCCAAGGAAAAATGCATATGATATCTGTTTACTTTTCCTATTGTTCTTTCTAGTTTCTACCATTGCTTCTAATGTTGTCTGATTTCATTGTTGATGTGTCAAATATTTCATGCATTCTACGTGTTGTAGTAATCTTTTTTAAAAATCTTGGCAGAAGGTGTATGTTTTATGTGTCTACAACAAGAAAGAGAAGTCTCATCGAATCACGGTGTGTTGATCTTTTTCACTTCTCAATTACTGATAAGATTATGGTTGCCATTTTCTGTTTTGCTATCATTTTATATGTTATGTTTTTGTTTTGCTATCATTGATGCCCTAGAAATATAGCACCATTTGTCTTTCCTGAGAAATAATGTTAATTGAATATAATGTACATCTAATGGACTGCCCAACCTTGGTTTCTCTAGCTGGAAAGTCAAATTATAAATTCTCAAGCTTGGTGGAAGAAAATTAATAATGTTTAGTGGTAGGACATTTGGTATGATATTATTGGCCTTTCATTTAGAAAAGTATGCTAAACATGATAAATGGGAAAAAATGCTAGAAAAACAGATGTCTTCATTCTCAAGTCATATAAGGCAGCATACATTTCTCTTTGAAAAGCGACTTCATTCTCTCTAGCCATGTAAGCTACCATACAATATGTGGTAGCATCTCATTCATGATTCATAAACTTGCCCATGTAACTATTGCTTAGCACATGCTATATGAAATTGTTGTTGAAGCATCTGGTAGCATGTAAAATTTGACATTTTGTTAGGACATTGAGTTACAAAATTATTATATGTCATATGAAATTGAACTGGACTGGGCTGGAAAACAGTTTGTTTCCTGGTCCAGTTGGTATGGGGGCCTCCTGCCCTGGACCACAGAGTCATCAGCATGAGCATGTAGCATGGTGTGAGGTGGTCAGTTAGTCTAGGGCAGGTGGCAGCTAGAGTTTTCTTTGTGGAGTAAAGTTGGCAACAATGGTTTTTCTGGTAGGGTGGAGATGGCAGCAACTAGAATTCCATTCATTGGTCCAGTACCATGTGGAGGTTCAGGGAAAAAAATGATGAGTAAATTATGCTACCGACTAGGTGAGTACATATCTAAGTTTTACTAGATGTCTTGGATACGTGGATTAGATATTCAACAACCCAATAATCACATAACACGAGATAATAAACTAATAATACTAAATCATAAAGTTATGAAACTATTGTTTTTTCTATGCTATATTGGAACTGTTGCTGGTATATGGTAGCATCTAAAACTAGGTGACACGTTCTTAGGGTATTGTCATTAAATGATTGCTTTTTAGCATAGTGTTGATATGTTTTAACTTGAGGAGTGCTTATGTGATGCATAATGAGTTAAGGGTATCATTTTATTTTTCATTCTGAAAATTTTCCTTTAAGAATAATGATCTCTAGCAAAACTAGGTTCTTCACAAACGACAAGCCATACAAGCATAGAATCAAACAATGACACATGCCTGTGTAATTTGGTCAGCACATAGTGCCTTCCATTTTCCTCTTCTCTGATTTATAGATCCTTTGTCCTTCATTATGACTTTCCTAAGCTTTGCTTTCTTCCATTCTTTAAAAGATTCCTATTGTCCTGTTTTGTTCATCATTGATCAGATGGCCGCTTTCAACATTCAGGAGGCTCATATATGGAAAGAAAAAATTGAAATTGCCATTGATCAGGTATTCAATTTATTGTAATTTCATGTGGCTAGGACTTAGTTGTAAAAATAGCATCTCACACTTTTCTTGAGATTTTTTTTGGAAGCTTTCTTGCTAGTTTTGTGGCATTAAATATTTTCCATAAATAATTATTGAACTTGTCATCCTTAATCATCAACTGATCATGTCTCTTGTACATCAGGTCCCTTTAGGATGCATTCTTGATGTAGAAGTACTCTCTACCAATGAACTATCCTTAGCTCATGTATGAATTGATTGAGAAAGCTGATAACATAATATAAATTTGATCTCTTAAATAGATCTACTTTCAATTAAATAGACCTTTGCTCAATTATCTGTATTTCCGTGCTTGTTTTCTAATCCTCACTGATGTTGCAGTTGTTTTGGGGAAATATTACATATTTTATACATTTTGCAGCATCAGGAGGGTCTGCCAAATGGAAATAATGCTTATACGTCATTAGAATGCAAGTCTGGCTTTGATGATGGACGAATAGCTTCTTCCTCTGATCGAGATAGCCAGTAAGTACAGGTCTAGCTTTGATAATGGATGAATAGCTTCTTCCTTTAATCAAGGTTTCCAAGCAGCAATACCTTGTTTCTCAGGCTTTGTGGCACAATGTGGTTATCATGGAGCCAAGATACCATGATGATGATGTGAAGCAGCTAGGGCACTTGGATGCCTAGGTCTAGGTGATGCCTAGATGGTTATGGGAAATATTAAAAATTCAATTTTGCATATAATTTAGATATTTGAAATGTATTTTTCAATTAATAACTTGATATATAAATATCTGAAATTATAATCAGCAGTCTGACTATAATTACCCTCAAAATCAATAACAGCCTCAACAATTAACAACTTGATAATAAATAACAAAAAAAAATTCAATCATTTGCAATGCTAACAGCAATAAGTCAATTTCAGTAACAAGCTCTTCTAATTTCTCATCTTTATCACTCCTCAACTTTAGATCCCAGATCACTTTGTTTCTCATATCTCCACAACTGTGGCATTTCAGGTGTGGCAAATCATGAAATTGGTGAGGTTGGCTTTGTGGAAGAGGTGTCGCTTTTTGAAGATAATCCAGGTGTGAGTGTCTTCATCAGGAATTTAGATTGGGGGACATTCTAGTGACTGCAAGGGGAAATAGGGAAGATTGGTTAGGTTTCAAGAATGAGGGAAGATGTAGGAGTCAGCTGTGGGTTTAGACAAGTGTTGATGGATTCCATGTAAAGATGTTGACTTGGAATGCTAGGGGATGCAATGGCCGGGCCTAGAGGAAGTACTTTAGGTATTTGGCCAGACATGTGCTGTCTTTGCTTGGTTTACAGGAGACCAATGTGAAGGCATAGCATGGGGGTTTGGGTGTGTGCTGCTAGATGATTGCATGCTTAAGCCTTCAAATAGTGCTTCTAGGGGGATGCTGGTTCATCTCTGCAATGGACAATTTGAATGGGGTTTGCTCAGTCTCAATTGTCTTCAGGAGCAAAACTCATGGCAGGCAGTTAGAATGATAATGTATGGATTATGGACTAGTAACTTTAGATCAGAAAGGCAAGCACATTGAAGAACCAATGATGATGCAGCAAAAATGGAAGCAGCCATGGATCTTAATGGGTGAGTTTAACACAATCAGATCCCTGGAGGAGAATTTATGGGGGAACAGTTTACTGTTTAGATGAGACATTTTTTCTATTGAATTGAAACCAAGGAATTCATGGAGCCCTTGATTGGGAATCATCAGTTCACCTGGTCAAATGTGCAACAACAATCAGCATTATCAAGACTAGATGTTGTATTAGAAGTGGTGTTTGGATGAGGAGTTTCCCATGTAGGTGTCTTACTTGATTCTCTTGATCCATGGTACCATACTATGGGCTTAGGTCATTCATCACTCTTGATTTACTGGAAATTTCAAAAGAGGGGATAGTTGTAAGACCCAGCTCTCACCTTGGAACCTATACCATACCGTGGGCTTGATTGGAAATTAGTAGTTCACCTGGTCAAACATGCAACAACCTCCAGCATTATCAAGACTAGATGGAGTATTAGCAGTGGCATTTGGATGAGGTGGTTGCCATTATTACTTGATTCTCTTGATCCATGGTTCCATACTGTGAGCTTAGGTCATTTATCACTCTTTTTTTCTTTTTCTTTTTTACATGAAGGGAAATGTGGAAATTTCAAAAGGGGGTAGGGGTAAGACCCAGCTCTCAGCTTGGAACCTCACAGTATGGTACCATGGATGCCCACACAGGTTTAATTTAGTTTGCCTACAGGTTATGTAGGGCCCTGTTTTCTCATTTGATTGGATTTCACTTGTTGCTACTCAAAAACAAAATATCATGCATGATCAATGAAATTGATCACCTTTAGTATCGAAATATACTAAATTTTCTGATTTTTTACTTTGTTAGTTAAATACCATTTTGACATCTGGACTTTTAACTTCAGTTCTAAACTCTAAGTGCAGGAAATTTAACAATCCAGTTATAGTGTTTTGAAATTGATAAATCATGTATCTATTGTTGTTGTTGTTACATTATCTATTGTATGTCTTCTTACCAAGGAATACTGAAAAGAGTGGTCTCTGCAGATTTCCTGCTCAGTATTTTTCTTACACAATATAGCTTTTAAGGGATCCTCTTATTGGGAAAACCGCTTTGGCAATTTTTTTCTCTAGATATAGTCCAGATGATGAAGAAGAGACTCAAGCCACTTTGATAGAAGAAACAACTGGAAATGATTTGGAGGATGAAGATGAGAGGAATGCTACTTTGATGCGTAGAACAACGATTGGAAATGGTTTGCATCAAGAATTTCTCTTTGACATTTCATGAACTACTGATTTTTTTTCTTTAGTAGCAATATTTGCAAACAACCTAGCTTTCTGACCAGCAGGAATCCCTGATTCTGTGTTGGATTGGACGGATGAGGTGGGCTCAGGTTTGTCAAGTCAGACAAACAGTGGCCAGGTTTTTTCCAGAAAGCATTGGCGTTTGATCCGCTGCCAAAATGGCAAGTATTCTATCTATAAAGTGTGATAAAACTTTAATCACCTGTTTGCCATTTTCAACTTAGTTTTCTTAATCTCCAAAATTACAGGACTACGAATTTTTGAGGAGCTTGTAGAAGTTGATTATCTTGTAAGTTACTGTTGTACTTTGTAGGTCAATCTGCGAAATTTTCTAATAAGTAATTTAATAAAATTCATTGGCAAATAAAATATTCTAAATGGTTTAGATTTCTGCTACTGTCCACTACAGCTCCAATTCTGTGCTGCTGGAGTCATTATATTTCTACTATTCTTTTATCCATTTTTAAGTATGATTCTGTAAACCTTTTTTTTAGAAATTTGACATTTTCATCGAAGCATAAACATTTCGATTATACATTTTGTGCCTATGTTTTAATGTTGAAATTTTCACTTCTTGGATACCTCCATAGAACATTTTGAACATATTCATGTTCTTTTACGATAAAAGGTAATCCATGTCCATTGAACCTATGGGATTCTTTGTTGTTGAATAGTGATGTGGGTGCTTTCTCTGTATTATGGGTGTTTGAAGAGAGATACATGGGGTGATGGAGTTTGGAATGTCTATAGGTAATGGGAGCTTCTTGATAGAATTCTCTTTCTGGGTGGGAATCCTTATACTAGAGATAGTAGGATAAAAGTTTGACAGCTTGGTCACTCTCTCTTGGCATGACAATGGTTTAGGTGGTTAGTTTTGTGTCCCTTCATGTAGTTAGTTTTGTGTTAAACCTCAATGTGTCCACCTTTTCTTGCCTGGTCAATTATTTTCGAAGGATCACCTTTGTCTTGCATAACATGCTTCAAAGAAGGAACTTGGAAGCATTGGAGATATGGTCGAAGTGTATGATGTGGCTTGTATTGCAGAAAGAATTCAACTGGTCCATCGGGTTGAATCTTTCTGGATTGGGGTTCAAAAGGTTGTTATGACTGGAATTTATTAGGCATAGAAGTAGTTTCTGGTGGCTATGATTTAACTAGTTTGGCCAATGACGGTGGAGGCTGCTGGTGGAGAGGATAGGGTATTTCCCAAAATATCACTGATACATCTTGGTTTTCTGGAGAACTGATATGATAATCACCACATTATTGGTATTGACACAGGATTGGATGATATTTTGGGAAATATTGGTTTAAAGTTTTGTTTCAAGCGAGACAACCAAAATTTTGGTTGATACTTGTAAGACATCTGCAGCAGGCCAGCAGCACATTTTTTTGGCAGGGTCTCTTTTTGTTTTACTTTGAGTCTCTCTCAATGTTTTGGAGACTTATAGGCCATATTTTTTGGCAGGGTTTACTTTTTCTTTGAATATATCTTACTTGTTTCTCCTTATAGTTGTATATTGTTTTTCTTTTTCCTGGTGAACTGATTAATTTATATTAATGAGACACATCGTACTCTTCTCAAAATGTCTCCTCAGATCCATTCTAGATTTGTCAACTTTTGGGTGGTAAACCGAATTGTCAAGGTCCCAAATATATTTCCAAAGTGGTGCCAGAGAAGATGGCTTTTACTCTAATGGGGATGGGACTGAGTTTTGTAACCCCAGAAGGAGATGGTGGCTGGAAAAATAGGGAAAAGTTGGATTGGTATTTAGATCTAGGCCTGCACATGGAGTCCTTTAAGGGTCAAGCCTTTTGACAAGTCTAATTCTTGGACACTGACAGGGAAAGAAGTAGGAAGTTCCTGAATTGAAGCAGTCATTGGCACAGATCATTAGCAACTCACTAGTAATAGAGTCACAAAGCTATTCTCTTTTAATGTCTGTTTAAACCTTGAGAGGGATGTAGTTTTAGGGTGGGTTGATGAATTGATTAAGATGAGAGAAGCAGGAATTGAAACTAATTTAGAAAGGAACACCAAGGTATTAGAGACTACTCTCATAAATCATTATCATTTGTATACATCATCATTTTGTATTGTTTTAAGTATTGCTTTCTGCCTTTTGCTTGTGTTTGTTGGATCTGGTGATTTTAGATCTATAGTTGTAATGTATTCTTTGGGGTGTTATTTAAAACTTTATTCTTGTAACCCTAATTGATTATAAATATTTCCATTTTCTCCATTGTTGCTCCATCTTGCCTTATCTCTTTGCCATGCTTTCATTGATGTGAACTCAAGCTTCTGGCTTCTTTGGACCAAAGTTTCTCTACCATTAGATTGTTACCTAGAGGTTGAATGTGAGTTGTGGTTAGATCTTAGATGCTTGGTAGTAAATTAGGGGCATGATCAGGTGCTGGTGTGGCAATGAGATACACAAACACACACACTTATGAATGTGATTATGCCTAGATGGTGACTTATGAATTTGGGATGTGTGAAAGAAATGACATACGACGGTTTTTTTTAAATTTTTAAATGACATACGATGTTTGTTTACTATTAATTGTATTATGAAGTTACAAAAACTAATGCCAAACTGCCAATGAATGACATAGATGAGATTTCCTACTATAGAGATAATCTAGTGTTTAATCGACTATGATACCTCTGCTGAATTTATGTGTGTACTATACACAATCATACATCAGAAACTAGTAGTTTACCATGATATGTCATGATTAATTGTATGATTGGTAATAGCTATTCTTGGTATGAGTATGGCTAGTAATGCTTAGCAATGTGTTTGTATATTTTATGTATATGTGATTAATGAAAAGAATATTAGGGTGTGTGTGTGTGTGTGTGTGTGGACGGAAAATTCTTTGGTACCTGTGAACGTTTCTCATGGAGAAATAATCCTTTTGGTAGTTACAAGTGTTATTTATGGGTTTAAATTTAACCATTCATGAATTTCAATGAATGGTCAAGATCAAAAGATTTTGATACCCCATGATCCTCAAGGGTATCGTAGACTCTCCTCATGTGTATGTATGTGTCTATATCTATATGGATGAAGGAGAGTGAGGAGTTGACCTGAGAGACTAAGTGTAGCTACTGCTTGGATGAAGCTGTGGATGAGTTAACATGAGAGAGTAAGGGTGACTACCATATGAATGAAAGAGACCCTGTAGATGAGTTGACTCAAAAGACTAAAGGTATTTACCACATAGATGAAAGAAGCCATGTGGATGAGTTGACTTAAGAGATTGAGGGCTACTGTATGGATGAAAGAGGTTGTGTGGATGGGTTGACTCAAGAGGTTAAGTTATCTTGTGGATGTAAAAGCTTGAGTTGATTCAAGAGACTGAAAGTCTGTCTTTTGGATGTAAAGGCTATATGAATGAGTTTGAGCATCACTGGTTGTAAGATAAGTTATGATGTTTAGAATCTTAATGATATAATTTGAATCATAAGGTTTAAGGAGAGATAAAGGTTAGTTGGAACAAAACTATGACATTGAGAGATGTAACGATAATTTGATATAGTATTAATAATATATGTGTGTATGTAGTCACTAGTTATTTTTTAGTTATATTTGTGAGGTGTTGGTTCTGAAATTGGGTCAGATGCTTCTATAAACCTGTGGTGATATTCCTTGATCTTCACAGAAAGTTCACTATGAATAATCTGACTTAACTACCTATTGTTTTAGAGGTTTATGGTGGATATGTACTGGGTGACAATTACCTGTCACTTGTATTTAGTGTGTTAAATTTTTTAAATACAACTAGTGCTATTTGAAGAACCTTTAATGCACATTGAAAGATTTGTAAGCAGGTTAGAATTATTTAGAATAATTGTTTTAATTAGTTTCTTAAATTTTGAATTAATTCCTCTTAATTTAATGCTTTGAGGTGAGGGTTGTTACACCCCTGCTCCTTTTCCAGACCTCTCCTGATTGTTCCATTATTTGAAACCACATTCAAGAGGGAAACCTTGAACAATTGTTGGCCTGACCCCTCCTAATCAATCCATTAGAAATATTTAGATTAATTGTTGGCCTGACCCATGTTGGACTGTTGAGAGCTTATCCATTCTCCACCTCTGTTGTTATAACTAGCATCAAGCAAAAATGTTCTTGATGGATGGTACCATTACACATCCAGATTTTTCAACAACATTTGGAGCTCCAATAACCATAGTCATTGAAGCATTTCCCACTCCTCACACTCCCACTTCCCAAGCTTGATAACCTTTGCTCCAATAGCAACCATCGTTGGCTTCTCCTTCATCTACCACTCCTGCCATGTTCTTTTGCCTATGTATGGGGGAAGGGACCTTTGATGACCCTTTTATAGCATCGTCCAACTCTCATCGACTTCTACAAAATGCTTTTGCCAAAACATTAACATATCTTTTTCATATGATTTAACAAAACTCTTCCATAGATATTTCTGTAAAATCCCAACATATTTCCTTTTTTATTGATTCGATGTTTGACACAATATTAAAGTTGAATTCTATTTTAATATTTGGCACCACAAGTGATGACATGGTCATCACATTTGTCTAGTATGGCTCTCCAAACTTCTTCTAGAATCTCTCTTATTAATGTCCTACCTCCTAGTCCTGCAATGCTGGTGGTGAGTGTTCACCCTCCAATGTGACTACCATGGCCTTTGCAACCATGACCCCATAGGGTTGTATTGAGTGATCTTTAACTGAAGGTGGAGTTTTCTATAAAAATCACCAAAACCCTGGAGAATTTGGTTTGGAGATCTAGATGTCTAGAACCACCTTGCCAGTTGTCACCTAAAATTTTCCCTCAAATTTGAGTGAACAGATCTAGGCTTAGGTCCAATAAGTAGGCTCCAACTACCAAGTCATTACGATACTTTTTAGCTTGGCGATGTTTGTGGACAATTGTTAGTAAATGTAAAGCTCATCAAGAAGTATGTGAAAGGTAGTGATTTGACCTTGAACCAACCTCTCCTTGGCAAAATTGTGGCATTCCTGCATGTGAACTGATTGGTGCAGAGTTGCTGGTGGATGCTGAAGATTCCATGCTGACCAATTGTGCTGTCTGGTGGCTGGGCACACCTCCAGGTGGTGCAATCAGAGAGAGAGAGAGAGAGAGAGAAGATAGAAATGATAGATGGAAAGAGTTGTGCCAATGGTGAGCCTCCTGGTTACTTTTGGGATGAAGGTGGAAGTGTGAGGTGGCAGACCACCCTCGACACATGGATAATTTATGGCAAATCTCAGATGTCCTTTCTCCTTCTCATCTCCAATATTTATAAATCAACCAAAAATTCAACAACTAAGAGTTAAGTAACTTCAACTGACTTAACAGTCGACCTGTAACAAAATTGCAATGATTTGCTTGTATGCCTCAAAAATTCTGTTCTCATGCTCATATGTGGTGTTCAATTTGTCTTGGATCTTCTTGCTGGCCTGATCATCATGATGCTACAGGTAATAGGTGGCTTCATTCCATTGACTAACGAAGCAAAAAGTGCTACATCTCTCATATATCAATCTTCACATGTGACATCACATTAGGAGAAGGGTATGTAAGGTGCCAATCTTCTGGTAAGCAAGTAGTCCTTCTATTGAGTTTTTTTGGTTGCCTCATTGACCAAAGACTCAGAAATATGGTTTGAATAAGGTCTGACCTAGTGCAAAACGTTGCAATTTTTAGCAGATTTGAATAATACATAGCAATGATGCTGCTCACAAAAACTCTTGGGCACAAATGACGATTTACTAGTGATACAAAATGTGTGGAAAGTAGAGGTGTCAATTGTGTCGTGCCAGGCCAGCACGACATGATTTTTGTGCTGGCACGGCCTACACCATTAATGGGCCAGTCCAGGCACGACCCGTGACACGAAAAAACACTATTTGTGCCGGTCAATGGCACGATTTTGACCGACACGATTTTTAAATTAATTTATTATTTAATTAATAAATTACAACATTCTTCCCGGGACTCGGCGTTGCAACTTGGCAGTCAGCCCAATGATCTGGCGGCCAACCCAATGACTCGGCGGCCAGCCCAATGACCCGGTGGCCGACCCAATGACCCGGTGGCCTATCTCCCCTGCCATCTGCACGACCCGACGACCCGTGCCCCCTCCCGCGCATGCAACCATTCACCCTGCCAGCTGCACGACTCGGCTGCCGGCCCAATCACCCGGCAGCTAGTCCCCCTAGCTGGCCACGTGACCCATTCACCCCCTCCTGCGCACGCGATCGTTCACCCCGTCAGCCTCACGACCTGACTACCGGCCTCACGACCCGACTGCCGGCCTCACGACCCAGTTGCCGGCCCAATGACCCAGTGGCCCGTCCCCCCTGCCGGCCACACGACCCAGCGGCCTGTCCCCCCCCGCCAGCCACACGACCCATTCACCCCCCTCCCGCACATGTGACCGTTTACTCGCCGGCTGCATGACTCGGTTGCCGGCTTAGAAGATACTCTTAGTCATAATCTCGTGCTGAGCCGGGTCATGCCTATTTCGTGCTAGAATTCATGTCGTGCTGGCATGGCACGAACAACCCAAGGGTCTGGCCCAAGCATGACTCACGACACGAAAAAATTTTTGTGCTGTGCTGTTGATCGGCACAGTTGGGCCATGCCAACATGGCCCATTGACATCTCCAGTGGAAAGGACATGCCCATACATAGGAATGATGGAAGATGGTTGTTGATGCCCAATTGGACCAATGGGTTGGTGATGGCTAGGAAGGGGATGGTGGTCCCAATGGTGGTAGGGAAGGTGGCAGAGGAAGAAAGAGTCGAGGTGTGGGGGAAACTGGCTGCAGATGGCCAGTAATGGGCAGGTAGGTGGGGTTGCTGCTGCTGGGGCTTGTTTTTCTAGCATTAGACCTGGTGGTCTGCTATCATGTGAGATTGATGGAGGAAAACGAGCATTATTACCAACGAGATATTTATAGATTTAAGGTGGATTATAGATATCCTAGAATAAATGGATATCCAATAACCCAACCACCCACTAATGAAACTAAGACTCTAATAGATAAAAAATATAACTCCAACAGAATTAAATTGAGATTTATAATTAATGCCAATGTTTTAATAATATTAATGGATCCTTGTTTGTCCTATGTTCTACATATAACACTTGTATGGGTGTAATTTTTCAGCCTTGTTTGTGTCCCTAATTTTCATATAATTGTACTTGGATTCATAATTTATTGAAATTTATTGTTTTGGAAGTTAAATTACTTACTAATTGTTTTGTTGTATCATTTTCCTTTGGATCTTTCTATTCTAATATAGCCAAGGAGTTGTAGCAAAGCGATGAAGGCTGTTGGTGTTGTGGATGCTACATGTGAAGAAATTTTTGAACTAGTAATGAATATGGATGGGACACGTTTTGAGTAAGAAGACCCCTTATTATAAGTGATTTTTCCAGTCTGATACATTTATGTTGTAAACCATATTTTTTTATTTCTTGTCACCTATTTGTTCTTATTCACAGATGGGATTGCAGCTTCCAATATGGCAATATAGTTGAGGAGGTGGATGGGCACACAGCAATACTTTACCACAGATTGTTGCTGGACTGGTTCCCATTGTAAGTGTCATCTTTAGGAGAAAATAATTCATGCATGATTCGTCATGTAAGTTTCTCCCTTCCAGCATGTTTCACATTCCTGACAAATTGGATAAGTCAGAATATTTTGTCCTGGCTAGAACTGTTGAGTTGATTTTTAAAGCATCTGCTCAGTTTCTCTACCAGTCCTTTGGTACATGACACTATGATAGACATGGAAATAGGTCACTCATTCCTCAACCACACTTGGCCTAAAGATGGTTTGATGGGTTTGTGTGACTAAACTTGTAAATTATGTTTATATGTAATTATTAGCTAACCTCACATAATGGGATTATAACTCAGATTGTTATTGTTATATTTATTTGTAATTAGTAACACAGATTTCTACTAAACACAGTATCTTCCTTGGCCACCCTACAAGTTCACAACAAAATAGAGTCAATGGGTGTGTTGTCAAATAGGTTATTCACCATATCTTTAAGGCTAGCCCTAAAATACTTTTTGAGTTTGTTATTGAATGCAGAACTAAAATATTAACTTATGATGTACGGTGCTTTTTTGGATCCTCAATTTAGGTTGTGGCTTGGATGGCAAAGCCCAGTTCAACCTTTAGTTCATAGGATACTTTCTCACTGCCAATGACTATCATTCATCGACACAACTATTTGTGTGCCTATCCTCCACCCCTTCCCACTACATGGCTGCAACCACCAGCTTGTAGTTGGTTTCCCAACCACTAAATGATCAGAATGGATGATTAAAAAAATATAATATATAAATAAATATGAAATTTAAAACGAAATTAATGATTGATTTTTGATAAAAAAAATTAAATTATGCACTTCTATTTGAATTTTTTTAAATATTTTACTAATATTTGAACTTTACTTTATTTTAATTTATGCATTTTTATTTTCAAAATGAAATTTATGATTTATTTTCAATCACTTGTATTTGAACTTCATACACTTGTATTGGTAATTAGGAATTTTTATTTTAATATTTGTACTTTAAATTTCTGAGTTTCTTTTCCCAACATTCCAAAATGCACAAATAGGCCTTTTTGTTTTCTAACTTTTTGTACATTTCATTTCTTAACTTTTCTGACTTTTTGTTGTGTGCTTAAATGACCTTGAGCTAGACCACTTAGTTGGTGGACAATCAATTAGAGTTTGTAAGAATGCTTGCAAGTGAAAATGGAGAAATCTACATGTCAATATAGACTTGATTGCAAGCATTGAGACAACCATGGAGGATGATACTTAATTGCATGTGTTTTTTAACGCTATGAATGTATTGATGGAAGAAATTTGGAAGTTAAAGGAGAAACATTTTTGTTTAGATCCTTGTACATGTTATCTTTCCCATAGGAAGTTGTGATGAGTAGTACATGTTACCTTCTCTAGCTCATTTCAATATTTGATAAGTTAGAATGGTGTGGCCTAGAGGTGTCAATGAGTAGTAACATGTAATTTAGCCATGAGATGAGTTGATCAACTAGGACCTTTGATAATTTGGTAATGGATGAGTTAGTACAAGTGGACAATTGATTACAAATGCTAGAGAAGGGAAGTGAGATAAGGTATAGTTAATGCTATAACCTAGACGTGGAATCATTGATGAGGAGCCCCTCAAAAAAATCAAAATGCACTCCATGGAGATGTATAGGGTAAAGACATCCCTTTAGACCATGTATGGGCCTTCAATGGCCTTATGGGAGTTTTCACCTTTTCTATGCCTATTTTTGATCATTCAATATTTGTAGGCAGTTCAATATTCTAGGAATACTTCAAACTGGTCATAAGCAATACATATTTGTAAGCAAGCATTGGAGTTTCATAAGTTGCATTTTGGGCTAGATAGGATCCATTGATGCCAATGTGTGAATGGAAGCTTTTTTTTCTATACCAGTAGAAACTTTAACAATTCATCATCTGGATGATTGGATATTCCAGATTTGCTGCAGTACTTGTATAATAAGTGGTTCATGTATTGTATTTTCACTACTTCAGGGTTGTTTGGCCACGTGATCTTTGCTATGTACGGTATTGGCGTCGTAACGAGGATGGTAGTTATGGTGAGTTAAATGTGAAGTCAATTTTGCATGTTATGAATTTGCCTGATTTGGATATTTTCATTGGGCAGTGGTGTTGTTTAGGTCAAGGGAACATGCAAATTGTGGTCCACAGCCCGGATTTGTGAGAGCTCACATTGAGAGTAATTTTCAATTACAATATTTCTTATTATGAAAACTAATTTATCATTCCAAACTTTAAGTTTGTTGATTTCAGGTGGTGGATTCAAAATTTCTCCTTTAAGATCTCGAAATGGTAGACCCCGTACACAAGTCCAGCATCTTATGCAAATTGACTTGAAGGGTTGGGGCCTTGGGTATTTTCCACCGTTCCAACAGCATTGTCTACTGCAGATGTTGAACAGTGTTGCTGGTACAAAAATATTAATCAATTTGTGTGTGCTATAGTGCTTTTTCTGTACTTGTATATTCTAAATGAGGTAGAAGAAGACTAAATTTAGTTGATTAGAAATATTAAAAAAGATTTAAAATTACATGCTCTACAGAAAAATTTAGTGATGAATAGACATGTAAAGAAAGGTTTCATATTGCCAACCTGACATAATGAGACGTACATGGATTTTTGTTGTTGCTCATTGTTGTCTCTTGTTGTAATATGTTTCATTGTCATGGTTTTTTTTTCTAATATTTGTATTTGTTGATGTAGATATCGTTCTTTGTAGAACACTAAGACTAGCACCTCACTTGATTTCTAGGTTATTAAGGTAGGTGCATGGGCACCACCTAGACATGGTAGAACCTATATCATTGTCACACCCATATTAGAAGTTGGCATATGCCATATTCGTTTTCTCCAGGCACCCTTTTCCTTATCCCTAATCTGACTGGGTTACACTCCTGTTACATAATATACTTCTATGTATTTAACGTGAAATCTCCTGATGTTTATAATGGATCATAATAATTTGTAGTATTAATAACGAATTGTAATAAATTATAATTTTAACAGGCTTGAAATTGTTTGAAAGTGGAAATTTTCATTTTTAAGGTTTTTAATGCTTCAGACCATCGTCTTTATTAGATATATACCTCTTAAACCTTTAATCTACATTGCTAATATTATGGCCAATAATGTACATTGGAAACATACATTGCAACCATTATTAATTACAATTATTACTTTATAAAAATTGTAAAACTTCATTTTAAGGCTTTGCACATTTTAGAGCATTATTAATTATACATCTTAAGTCATAAAGTTATACTGAAAAACCTTGGCTATAATTTATATAGTAATAGCTTGGGTTTGGTTTAATAGCCTATATGTTTTTTGGCGTCTTGCAAAGAAGATTTGAACTCTATTATCTCCATATGACAGGTTTGCGTGAGTGGTTTACACAAATGGATGATTGCCATGCTGTTAAAAGAATTCCAGTAATGGTCAATATGTCTAAAAATTCTGTTTCTCTGAAGGAAGGACAAAATGCACATGATATATCTGTACAGAAACAACCATCATTGGATCATATGCGTGTTACCAGTGGTCATTCTGTAATGGAGGAATACTCTGATGAAGAAGAAGAATACCAAATTCCAGAACCTGAACAAGAGGTTAGCAGCTCAATGATTTGGACTGATTAAAGGAGATTTTACTCATTCTGAAAAATACTTGCAGGCCGACATACCTGAAGTCAATGTTGCAACTACGAGAATTGGTTGGTGATATTTTTTGATGTGTGTATATAAAAATACAATTGTCAGTTTGAATTTGATAAAACATCTAATTTTACATGTTTTCATACTGAAGTTGAGGAGCCTTCAGATAAAATAGACCGCTCTTGTTTTTCTGGCAATTTACACCATGATGACCATGAAAGTAGTCGTGATTGTTGGAGAATATCAGATGGAAAAAATTTTAGAGTTCGCAGCAAACATTTTGTATATGATAAGACCAAGGTAATTTTCCTTTGTGTGCTACAATAAATGATGTGTTTTTTAATAGCAACCACTGATATATCTTCTTTGTGTTTCTAAATACTAATATTTGTGAAGTTGGTTGCAATTTCATTTGTGCTTTTAAACTCTAATATTTATGAATTTGGTTGCAGATTCCTGCAGGAAAACATATGATGGAACTTGTGGCTGTTGATTGGTTCAAAGATGTAAAAAGGATGGATCATGTTGCTAGGCACCATGGATGTGCTGCACAGGTGGAAAATTTATCTTTCAAAGGCTTGGTTAATTTTCTTTCATTTCAAAAATTCAGATTATATTTAATGTTGCAAATTCTTTATCAGACTGTGTTTCATGTGACAATATTAACTGTTAAGATTTCCACTTCCTTGCATGCAATGTGATGGTTACAACATTTGAGGTTGCGGTTGCTAGCAATATATCCTTGGAGTTTGACAAATATTCAGTGGTTAAAAATATTGAGTTCTTGACCTTTAGAGGCTTCATTACTTTTTTTCTTTTTATTTTTGAACTTTTTTCCATTCAAAAAATCAGACCATGTGTGACATTACCACCAGCTTATCAGACTCTTTCATATAACGATGTTTAGATTGTCCACTCCCTTACATGCAATGTTGTGATATCATCTTTGGAATGTGTTCTTGCTTTCTGCTTAGACTGTTACAAATATTCAGTAGTGACAATATTTTTGTTAAATTTTGTATTTTTATCATATCACAGAGGGCATTTTTATGATATATTCTTGTGTGACAGGTTGCATCTGACAGAGGACATTTTTCTCTAGTCATTAATGTACAAGTGAGTTTCATTGCAATATAATGATCTATTCATGATTTGTATGTAATATTTATTTGCATTAAAAATGTTATGATTATATATTTATGTTCCAATCCATCTCTTTTGATGCATGTTTTATATAAAAATACACTGAAGAGAAAGAAGGTAGACAAAAGAAGGTGAATCAGTTTTTTAAACAAAAGGTGGAGAAAATAAAAGAATGATTAAAAATGAAGAATGATATAAAAAAGAAAGATGATAAAAAAGGAAAAACTTGAATATTACATGAAAGTCATTTGTTTTTAAAGGTACTCATGTTTGCAAATAGTTATGTTTGTTATTTGTACTTTCCTATTCTACATTGCTGCTACTACTGTCATGATTTTGCCCCCATTGAATACTTCCATTTGCTATTAGACATGGAATTGAACATTGATACATGTTGATGAAATTTCACCCATATGTATCCAATTTTTTAATCTATTGAGACAAATTTAAAATCGATATTCATATGGTAATTTGTAAAGAAAAGGTGATTTTCTTTACTATGTTTCTACCAACATGACTTTGGGATAATGAAGTTTTACCAATACATGTCAATTTTTCAACATATCAAAGTTTATATGTAATCAAAGTTGAATTCCTTGGCTAAGATCTGGAAGATTTTGGGAGTATGAATGTAAACCTAAGGAAGATTCATTCTCATCGAGGCTGAGCATGACTCTTAAAATCACCTGTCCCAAGTTAAAATCTGTAAGATAAATCAGTTTATCCTCAATGTGAGGGTCAAGGACTTTTTGATGCTTAAGTCAAGAAATTGATAGGGTAAGATCAAATTTTTGAGAGATTAAAATGGGAATTTAGCTAGGGAACCACTCATATTAGTGGTAGCCTTCTGCACTTTTCACTATAGTCTATTAGTAATGTGGAATGAAAAAGTGATAATCTCTTTCATTAACCCAAAACAAGAGAATACACAAATATATATACATTGGGTGTTTTTCACAAACTTTCCTCAACTATGCAAATATGCACACTAACTCTAACAAGTAACATGAGTTCATGTGTCTTTCATGAAAGGACATGATGATCAATGTAGAGATAAGTTACCTACTTAAATGATTTGTTGATTGTCATCAATTGGGTTCCTTCATTTCCCACCTACGTTTCCCTACGTTCCTCTTAAGCCCAGGCTTGATGTTAGTCCATGAAACTTGCTAAGACATGCTTAAAAGAAGGGTACCTTTTTTTTTTCATGTACAAGGGTTGAACCTTGAAACACTATTTGTTTATGTATTTTTAATTATTAAAATACATAAAAACTTATAAATAACTATACATATAAATATTTTAAAATAAAAAATATTTTAATATTTGTGCCTAGATGCCCAACCACTCAAGGCATCCATAGCTACTTCTTAGGTGCTTTGGCACCTTAATAATCTTGGTTTGGCCACAGTGACAATGTTAACTAACCATTTAGAGTATAATAGTTTTCTTATAAACTGCATGGCCATCAATTGTCTACTTTTTATCAGACACTTGTCTTTTTAAC
This sequence comes from Amphibolis antarctica, assembly GCA_024699675.1. Taxonomy (NCBI): domain Eukaryota; kingdom Viridiplantae; phylum Streptophyta; class Magnoliopsida; order Alismatales; family Cymodoceaceae; genus Amphibolis; species Amphibolis antarctica. Next base: position 55,077 of record JAMKPZ010000464.1, on the reverse strand, counting down.
TTGACTCTTTTTTTCCTATTTTGGCTTCTGCCTTATATCCACATTAATCTATGCACTACGGTGTTAGGTCGACTGTTATCATATTAATTGCATAGCATGCAAATATCTTTAGATTCTTTCTCAAGATAGAGACAATGTCAAAAAATACCTTTGTGGGAATGCTGGTTTTGATCTTGCCGTTCTTTGGTTCCTCATTGGATTCCTAGTGTAGTTTTTTGAGCTCTTATTATCGCAACATGTTCTTTTGAAACTTGATTTAGTTGGGTAACTTTGTCAATAAGCTAGGTGCATACTTCAATGATGTTTATTCTCAGTTGAGGTTTCTTAATGGATGTCCTGTAGTACACTTGGTGCTTTCTAGTCTTCTTTGATAGTGATAATATTCTTCAATATTGCAGCCTTACGCACAAGCACAGTGTCAAAGGGATGACTTTGATTCTCTCTACCATCATGTCTGTCAGTTGAGTGACAGCTTTGCCACATTCTCATTAGGTCATTGGAAATTTTATGATTCCCTCTGAGGTGGTCAAATGGTTACCAAACTTGAAAAGGGGAGTGGCAATGGTGTTAGTTTATTTTATAATAAACAATGACAATCTAAATTATAACTTACTATATGAGAGACACCAGTGGAGAAGCTTATTGTGAGAACATCACCGTGAGAGATGACTATAAAATTCAGAGAGGAATGGTTGGTTGCAGTTAACTCCCATGGATCATTCCCCATAAAAATATATGGTTATGTGTTTTAATAATATATTTAAGTGATATTGTATGAATATATATATATATATAAGATTTTTGCAATATATATACATTATATATATAAGTTTTCATATGTTTTTTATGGTGGATGGCCCTAGCCTCTTTTAACTACTTAAGCAGTATGTCTTAATTAGATCATTCTAGAGCCTGAACTAGGATCAAGACTAGTTTTGCTGGAAGAGTGGCCGTCTATTTAGTGGTTGAAATCCTTATAACAAATGAGCCAACATTACCTTCGTGTCAGATATAATTATGTAGCTTCTGCCATGATCTTTTCACAACAGAGAATAAGTGATTGACGAACTTCATTATCTACCACTTATTGATATAATGGGGGTCATAAATGCTTGCATTAGTTCATCAAAACACGAAATGGGCTTTGTTCTTAACCTAGAGAGTCATACATTTATCATCTCGATTATTGTGGTTGGGAAAATGCAATACAAAAGGGTGTTCAAAGTTTTATATCATCATGGTATGCAGTGATGTGGTTCATTAAAGCAGTTTTCCATTGTAGATGCCCAATTTCTGCTGCTTGAAGTCATTATGAGAGGGCTCCAGGCATTCCCCTCCAAGGATGAAGATTTAGTTACCTTGTTACTCCCCTGATCAAGGAATTTTTCGTTTGTTGTAATTTCTCTCTTAATTTTGATACGTTTTCCTTCCAAGGATCATATGACACGGAAGGGATCTCCCTCAACTGTTCTTAGGGGTGTTGAATGCTGGGTAGCCTTTGGAGTGTGTAAGACACGTCTTGATGGAATTTGGAAGAGGTTGAGGATGATGTTTGTTGACTTCTCCAACTCCATTCTTGTTATCCCAACATTGATTCCTACATGGTTATATTCTCCCCTTAAGCTTGAAAACATTTCAAGCTTGTTACTGGGTGGAGGAACAACTCTGAACTAACATATGATAAGGGCTAAGGGTTCCTATAGATAATGTTAGCTAATCTTATCCCATGAAATGGTCTCAATCAGCATGCTAAGATTGAGATGATGTTGGTTTTCAAAAAAAGATTCCGAAGATGTTGGGAATAGGTAGGTAAAACTGAGTTTAACGTTGACATTGAATGTGGCTCCTTAAATCATTTAAGACTGGAATCTACAAGACATATTAGCTAGCTCTCAATGTGAGGGTGTCTAAGGATACCTCAATATTTATGTTGGAGGACTAGTGGAGCAGAACTAGATTTTTTGAGATTAGAATGAATATTTACCTAGGAATCCTTGCGTCTATATTATTATTATTAAGGAACAAGGAAAGGGAAGAGGTGGATGGGATGGACATTTGGTCTTAAATTCCACATATAACTATTTAAGATAAAGGGTGGAAAAGATAAGGAGTACATAAGAGAGAAGATTAAATGTGGGGAAAACATTGAAAAGAGAAAAAGAGAGAGAGATACGGAAGAAAAAGGCAAAGAAACCTTTAAGAGAGAATGTTTTATTTACACAGAGTATTGTATGTGTATTTTGCTTGTATTTATAGTGAGGGGAGACCAATTTCCTTTCGTGCTTTTTGCCATGGCTGAAATGAATCTATTTGTGCTTCATGATGGCAAGGGTATGATGGTCAATGGAGTGGTAAATTGCTTGGTCAGAAAAATCACCAAGTTTCATTAGCTTACTTCTTCCATTTCCCACCCGTATACTTCTGCACTCTTTAGTGAACCCTAGGCTTGGTATCAGCTATGGACCTTGCAAGGCCATATGCTTAAAATGGGGTTGCCTATCTTTTGATGTCTAAGGGTTGGATTGTAAGTCAAGTAGCCCTTTCAGGTCAACAAGAAGTGAGGCAGTCTCATGTAGTTGTGAGAGGTTACAAGGGTTGTCTAGGGCTTGGGAAATTTGCTTTGAAATTTGGATAATGCTTTATCAATAAGAATAAGTTATTCAGGACATATAAATTGGTTGAGGGTCTGACAATGCATATTATGTTACAACTACCATTATTCATTGTTTCTGCTTAGTGTTTGCATCTACTTCCACTTCAGCAATTTTCAGTTACATTTCATTCTGTTGCAAGTTGCATCTCAGATGTTCCAACTTGAGGGAAGTGTTACAATACTTGATGTCATAAATGGATCTTTACTCAAGGGTTGGTCGAGAGTTCTGTTGTGGGTCTCCACTATTCATAGGATTATGTATATGAATGAGTAATAACTCTCTCTCATGACACTTGCGGACCAAACTTGTGTAGGTCATTTTGGACATTCCCTTTCTCAAAACATTGGTAAAATTTTAATAACATGTGTCAAGTTAGAAATCTCTACAGGTAGGAAGCTTGCTGCTTTTCCATTTCTAATTTTTGTGTAAGGATGTAGATAGACTTAAATTCTTTCTTTGAACTGTTTTCATTGGATTGTACTTGAAAATTTTATGATTCAAGCAAACTGTTTTTTTTTTTGTGATTTGGCTTTTTTGTTGTTGGTTTGCTGCATATATCAGAATCTTTAATAGGAACCAACTACCTTGCAGGTGCCTGGCTCAACACATTATAGTATGGTTTTTTATTTTGTGACAAAACAGGTTGAGCCAGGTTCATTACTACAGCATTTTATTGACGCAGATGATGAATTCCGGAATAGTAGGCTAAAACTTATACCTTCTGTTCCCAAGGTCTGTACCTAAGATGATGTTTCAATTTATGTACAATGTTATGGCTTATGATTATTTTTAGTTAGATTTATATGCCTATACTATACAGGGTTCTTGGATTGTCAGGCAGAGTGTTGGAAGCACTCCTTGTTTATTAGGAAAAGCTGTTGACTGCACATACATTCGTGAACCAAATTATCTGGAAGTAAGAGAATATCTTTTAACATAAACTGAAGTTTTGCTTTTTTTTTAAACTTACAATGAAGAACGAACAGGCATAATGATGCTAAGTTTCTACAGATAGATGTTGATATTGGTTCCTCTACAGTGGCCAATGGTGTCCTGGGGCTTGTCTTTGGTGTCATTACAACATTGGTTGTTGAAATGGCTTTCCTTATTCAGGTATGATATAATTTATGATATCAAAAAATGATGCATTAATACATTTTTACATTGCCTTGCTTCATACATCATGGTTTTATGTTTGCTTTTACAAAATTTAACCTCTCCGTTCATGAACAACATAAAACATTACAGCTTTTTCATCAAATGTTCCTATGCATTCCAAATTGTACGTAAGTTGGAACCATTGCTTCACGGCACTATTGATGTTCAAGATTTTTCTCGGTTGAAATCAATGTGATGTAATGGGTTTTGATTCTGGAACCTTAGGTGAGATGACTTACACAATACATGTCCAGAAAAATTTAGCTTCTTATGTCAATTTAACTAAGGAAGACTTTAACAAGTCAATCCCTAATCTAACTGTAAACTACTATTCAATACTTTAAACCAAACGGGTAGGTGAGAGGATTTGGTAGGACCTGATTTATTCTATTTTGGCTCAATCTGATCACTGAAGAATCTCAGGATCTGATTTTCATTTCCATTATGATGATATTCTGAAATAACAAGATGCAACATCTTGTCTCCTTCACCTACGTTCATTCATCAGGCGAGCCACAATCTGTTCACAAACTTTTGCTCATTCCCCTTCATTGGATCAGTCAAAAATGATTTAAATTTAAGTGCTTAAATGATTTTAATAATTCTGGGAATATGGTCGGTCATTTTGTCTCATTTCTAACATGAGTCAAATATATTTGTACTTATGGAAAACAATGACACCTGCAAGGAACAAGAAGGATGTCAATGATTTCAATATTGAATAAATGATGTTGTCAGGTCACCTTAAATGATGAATCCGTTAAAATTGGAATGATTTTAAGAATCCTTTGGACTAACTTTGAAGACAAGGACAGATCTGATATAGATGGCGGTCAGTACAATCTGACTTCTCCTTGGCTCTTGAAATAGGTGTTGAGCCTATGTCAAGAATGGAATAGCTGTAATGGATGATTGATAGAAAAACTACTCACTAGAAGGCTAGCTACCCTTTTTTATAATGGGTTTTGGTTAATCTCAGATTCCCAAACTCTAGACATCTGTTCTCCAGCAAATTTCATCAACTTCCATGGAAGGTCTAATTCATTTCTATACCCTAGCATTTGAAATGGATCATGTATTATTTTTATCATCATCATTATTTTTAAGTGGGTAAGATTAAATTTTATTAGAAATTTAAGAGTAATACATGCAATAGAGGATTCTAGAGGTTGTAAAAGAGAATACCATAAAGGGCAGATATAGAAGACCCGAAAGGAGAACAACGATCAGCCATGGTATTTCTTGGAAAAAAAACAATGTTTTCGTAAACTTACTAGACTTCATCCATCTTATTTTCATCTTGTAAATAACATATTCTATAATTTCACCACTACTTATTATATATCTAAGTATTTAAAAATTTACTTTTATAAATCTTATGGATAGCTAAATATATTCCTTTATCATTATTCTTTTTTTTTTAAGCTATATTTAATGTATTCAATTTTTGACCTATTCAATCTATAAATCCTTTGGATTCTAAAGTACCTCTCCTTAATTTTAACTTAAATTAATTTTTGGCTTTCATCAACTAAAATTGTCATCAGCAAATAATATGCACCTTGGTATTTCTCCTTAAATTTTCTTAGTTATTTCATCTGTAACTAAAAAAAAAAAGGACTTAGAGTACCTTTGATGTTAATCTATGTCTATTGGAAATTCTCTAATTTCACTTTGTATAGTTTTAACACTAGTAACTATTCTTTTACACTTGTCCTTTATAATATGATATAACCTATGAGTACTCATTTTATTTTTAAAATCCACTACAATAGGTTTCTTGGTACTTTATCATAAGCTTTTTTAAATCAATGAAAACCATATAAAAGTTTTTTTTCTTGACTCTAAATTTTTTTATTAATTGTTAAGTAAATGAATAACTTTCATTATTGGCTTATTACCCAACATTAACCTGAATTTATTTTCTATGATTTTAATTTGCATGTCTTAATCATTGTTCAATTATTTTTTTCGCATAATTTCATGGTATGACTCATTAACTTTATACAACTAGAATTATTATAATTTTATGTCACCTTTATTCTTAAATATAGGTATTTAAAAGAATTCCATTTATTTAGCATCTTCTTTGTCTTTTTACTTTTTATATTCAACTACTTCATTCTCAGTACTTTTAATCTTTTTCTTCTTAAGCTTGATTTTAACATCTAATACTAACAACCTATATTGTATGATAAATTTTTTCTTGGAATAACAGCATTTGTTATATAAAGTTTACACAACTGCTCCAAGTGTTTTTTTTAAAATAAAAAAATTTACATAGGCAAATACTTATGATGAGCTCCCCGAGAGGCTTATTGGTGCCGTGCGTGTCTCGCATGTTGGGCTGAAGTCTGCGGTGACTCCAGTACTAGAAACAAATCAACAGGCTGAAGAAAGATGATTTCGGCTTGGTGAATTGTAGTTGTTTTCTGGATCTTGCGATATTGACGTCATGGTCCGGGCACACCGACATCCCTCACGTCCGGCTGCATTTGTCATAATTGTTTGGCAGATGCTGCGTCGGGCGATCAAATCCATTTCTCAGGTGATCAAAATATATGTTTTTTTTTAAACGTTTTACATGTCAATTTTCATTTTTTTTTCCACTATAAAATTTTCCTATTCTCGGCCCAATGGCCCCAATGTATTTTTTCGTTCATCTACGAGTCATAAAGAAGCCTCATTACCGTACATGTATGGTTTTTCTGATTCCATACAACCATTCTTCCTTTTTTCTTTTTGATGTTGGTATTTGGGCCCAGGTAGCTTCCCCGACATGCAAATTCAGGATTGTTAACATTAATTTTACTTAAGCATGTACTCGTCATTGCTGTCATATCGTCTATTTGAACGATAAAATTAAGTAAAATAAAGTTTATATTTTAAAAATTTATATAATTTACGATATAAATTATTAGTATATTTTTTTTATAGAATGTTAAAAGTATTTAATAAATGTTAATGTAAATAATTGTGTCTAAACAAATGGTGGTTAAACTCCAAATTTTTTACACTTGCGTCTACAGTTTTTTTGGTCTTAACAAATTGCAGTAATTCAATTTCGTGTTCCATCAACCCCAATGAGTTACGTGGGGGAAGGAAGACTGGAAGTTGTAGGACGGTTAGGTGGCATAAAGGTGGGATGAGCGCATGCAGCTGCGAGGAATGCGGGCATGGAGCGTGGGAGGCATGCGAGAGCGTCGTGCACCACGAATGATGGCGATGTACAAAAGGCGTGACAACGGTGACGTTTGTGCGTACGTCGGCGGACGCAGGTTGAAACATTCATTTACTCTCGTAACATTCGTAAATTTTTTAACCCAAGAAAAATAACAAATTATATGTTAAGGATCTGTTTGTGGAAGTAAAAATCTAAAAAAACGAAAATTTAAAAAGAAAGAAAAATAAAAAATAAAAAATTTAAAAATTATTTGTATACATGGTAAAAAATTTTAAAAAATTTATAAATATTTTATATTTTAATATTTCTAACATAATTTTACTATGTAATATATGTAATTATGCGTTTAACGATAATAAGAAAGGTTAGATAAAATTCACAAAATCAGAAAAATACATCGTAATAAAGTTTTTATCAATTGTAAATTTCTTTTTGACAGATAAAAAATGAAAAAAATATTGTACTAACAAAAAATTTAAATTTTTTTCACATTTTACGAAATACACAAATACCTAAAACTTCTAAAAAAATTTAAAAATTTCCTTTTACGATATTTTTAAAAGGCACAAATCTTTTTCAAAAAAAATTTCCTTTTCCAAAGAGAGAAATAAGAAAAAGAGAGGCAAATGAGAGGGGCATCATGTGAAGAGGAGAAAATTTTGCTCAAAAGAAAGGTAACAGAAGATGATTGTATTTTTATGGTTAACATTGTTGGACCTAACTGAAAATCGGTGTCCACCAAAAGCACCTAAGGAGTAACAGAAACTGCACAGGTGATAATCCTTTTATTTCTCCAAATTAATAGTAACATTGTCCTCGAGTTTTATCTGTTATGAAACTAAAAAATAAATAGTAATTTCACGCATAAGCTTCTTAACACACTTGCTAACTATACGATTCGTGCCTACGCTTACGACATTTTTCTTCCTTGCACAAGTGAAGAAATAAGAAACACGACTTACAGCATTATGGGCTCGATTAGAGAATGTGTAGTGTATGCTCAATGATATGGGGTGCTTTGTATTGCAACAACCGTACCTCCATATGATGGTAAGAGGGAGATATGTTATGCTTGCTAATGAGGCTTATTGCATTTTTTAAAAACATTAACACTATAAAAGTAAAAACATTTAACGACGCTTGTAAAAATAAAATCAAGCTAGCAATGTCTAAATAATTAAAAAGATGATGTAAAATCACAAAACATTATCCAGATATTGCCCTAAAATGATGTCGATTGATTTTTTTAATTTTTCGAACATTACCAACATGATTTTATTTTATTTTTAAATGACATACAAATAAACATAAATTTTGAATAACATACAAATGATTACTAAATTTTTTTAACGACAGATAAAAAACCCAAAAATAAATCTACTGAAATGTTCTGACTTCCGACTTCAAAAAAAGAAAAAGGTCGTGAAACAATAAAACCCTAACTAACTTGCACACATTCGTCCCCAAACAAGATTACGTGCTAATGGAAAACCTTATGCACATCGTCGGCTGTACATAAAAATCCAGGGTGAGGGAAAAGCAAGTAAAATGGTATTTTAGAATACCATTCCTTCTACTTCATTGTTGTCATAAAGGCATGATGTTTAACCACCAAGATCACAAGGCAATTGGTAAGGGAAAAAGCAAGTAAAATGAAAGAAGACAGACGGGATGCAAACAAATGGCTAAACAATTTTGGGGATGAAGGACTTACCTAGCGCCTGAGAACCGATTCGGGACTGCAGGTCCTTCACCTCCGTGCATGGTTCTACTTTCTGCTCCTTGTAACTCCAAAGCAAGAACTCCTTATCTTCTATCACTTCCTTAAGTTCCTCAACCTCTCTCCTCAACATCTCAACCCTCTCACCATCTCTGCCCTTATCCGTCCCATTACAATGCAGCTCCGGATTGATGCAACCATTTGCATGCCCCTTCATATCCGAGTGCCACTTCGGAGCTGAAGAAACATTCTCCGGTGATCCCGACTCCACAACATGGTGGTCTGCCATAGCCTTTCTCAGATGCTGAATTTCTCTCTCTGCATTGAACAGCTCACGTTTGGCAGAATCAATCTGGAACTGCAAATTGGACGAATGAGCAATCTGAGAAGCTAGTGAGTTTTGAAGGTCTGTTATTTGAGCCTGCATCTCAATAATCAGCTCGTCACGTCTCTTTAGCTGCTGCCGGAGCTTCTGCATGACCTCCCTTTTGTTGAACATGTCTGATCCACATTCAGACACACATGGAGAGTCGGAGCCGTTTGAATGATGAAATGGTTTTGGTGGTAGCTCAAGACGTTCAGGTGATGATGATGCCCACATAACACCGTTCTCTCTGCCAGTAGATTCGGTGGTTGAAATTGTTACAAGCGGAAGAGAATGATCTCCACCTTTCCACACCAGGCTGCTGGGTTCCTGTTTGACGTCCACATGACCTTCTTGCAATCCCATGCAAAAGAAACAATCTTTTAGAAACTTATATTAACAAATTTACCGCTTGGTGATATAAACTGTGAGAACAAAGAAGGGTAAAATATCGTTATTTCACTGCCTATTTCTAGATCACCATAAATATTGATTACATGATATAAACTTAAATATTGATTACTAGACTAATATACCTTATTACGGAACTCTAACACTTCCCTTAATATTAGGGAACCCAATTATAATAGACACAAATACAATTGAAATACAAAAGAATGACTAAGGTGGAACCAGTCAACTAACTTCATTAATTTAATTGGCGGGGAGCAACAATATATGTATGTGTGTGTGTAAGAGATTTTTAAACACGATTATTAAGATTCTAATAAAATAGAGAAAGAAGGAAATAATAAACCTAAAAATCCTTCTCAAATTTTGAAGTAGTGGTCATCAAAAAAAAGGCAAACTATCAAACTTCAAAAAAAAAAGGAGCAATCTTCCAAAATACAAGTATCCAACACATATTAAACCATATTTTGTAGCCATACCCATAGCATATCGTATTTGTAGTGGTAATGTAGGTGCCCTCACATGTTACATCCTCATAACAGATAATTACTTTGATATAGCAATTCATAAGAAATGGGATAACTAGAGTGAAAATTGCACCAATTGAAGATTAAATGAGAGAAAATCATCATAGACGGTTGCTTAATATCCAAAGAAGAAATGTAAATGCATTCATAAAGGAGTTAATATATTCAAGAAAAATTAAAAGAGCAAATAAACTTAACACCAACACTCACTATACAAACATAGTTGAAAAAAAAAAGTGCACTTGGTATACATTCTAATTATACATTCTATTAATATTCTATAGAATTTTACATGAAAACCTTGAGCCTTGCTATGTCCTTCTTCACCTTCACGACATATTTTCTCATTGCTTGACATGTGAGCAAATCCATGGCCCAAAAAATAGATATGAAATTACTTTCCTTATCAATGTTCACTAGCTCAGACCAATATTCATTCATTAAAAAATAAGCAGAAAATGGCAAAATCACGGTTTTGAACTTTTTAGGAAATCATGGTTTTTAACAAATGGGGATTATCTTGAAACAACAAATAGAATAAAAATGGAGGCAATTAAGGAAGAAAAGGCATATAATATATTCATGCATTATTTTCTTCATTCCAACAAGCTGTCAAAGCAACGATAAAAATGATCTGATTCACGATTTACAACCTACCTGAGAGGCAATAATAACAACTATCGTCATCCTGCTTATAGTAGTACATGTTTGCATGCAGTGGGCAATCCATTAGCCTCCCTCTTGCAGATGATTTCCCATTTTCTGGTCAAAAGATATCTGAGTTAGTCTTCTTTATTGTAGTGATTGTGGAAAACCTGACAACAAATAGTTTACTACCAGACCTTCAAATTTATCATGAACATTATCTAATTGCCTCCCCTCAAAAATCTGTTTCAATTTGCACCCCATCCTGATAGCAAGTGTACTCAGCAAAGCACCACCAACAAGTAGGACCCAATTAGGTCCCTTAGCATGGTTACACTTTAAATTCTGACCTCTCCTTGTAATGTCATCTGTATATCGTTTCATCTTAAGAAGAGAAAGTCCTTGAGAAAACTATTTAAACCAGAAAAATTAAGGTGAAGTCTGCAAAAAGAAACATAATGTGTATGTTAGAAAATGAATATGCACTTCTTTCAGGAAAACAAAGAAAAATGATAAACAAAATTTCCCATGAAAATACTCTAGTGACCCAAAAATAATTATTTATAACATTGCAACCGATTTGTTTCGGTACTACAAAAAATTAGAATACACAGAAACCCTCAAAATTGATAAATATTAAATAGAAAAAAACTGAAATTAAATGATCTATGATTTCCAAAAAAAAACCAAAGAGCAAGCATAACAGCAGGCGATTGAAACTTAAATTGGTGGAAAGGAGGCAAGAAAAATGTTAGCGAGAAAACAAATATGACTAAAAATGAACATTCTAACGTCAAAGTTAGCCGATCCATTTCAGGGAAGTTAGATAAAGATTATAGTAATTTGACTTGAATAGCACTTTCTAGAAAGCTGTGACTCTCTATGCAAAATATCATGGTTATTTGTTCGAACAAGACCATCAACTTGATTGATGAGCCTTGCCTATCACGTATTGAAGACCTAAGACACGAATCCTGAATAAATAGCTACCACTCCAGTCACGTAGGTGCAACACCAAGACCTTCGTCTCAGATACGGTCCTTGCAGCTCCGACTAGTAGGTAGTAAGCTGACCAACCATCATGGGGAAAAAAAGAAGCAGCAGCAGTCTCCATCCTCTTCCAAATTAAGTTGAACTGCATATCTACCTCACCAATCAATCGACACGTTTCAATCCGAAGAAGAAGAAGAAATCCACTCCGATGAAAAGGTAGAAAAGTCAACTAACATCGACTTCACAATAGATACATACGGGAAAAGAAATCAAACAACAGAACCAGCGGCAGAACACGAAAGAAAGAAAGAAAGAAAGAAAGAAAGAAAGAAAGATAGATAGATAGATAGATGAAGCAACAGCAGCAGCAGCAGCAGCATCGGCAAAACCCTAGCGGTGAGCACGCTTTTTGAGAATCTAATGTACAAATCCAGAAACGAACAAAGAAGCAGCAGGTGGAGCGATCCTTTTCTGCAATAACTGCGTCATCCGACTCCCGGACTAGGATTACCGTCCGGAATGCTCAGTGCAGGACAGAGCGCCGTCATCGGAATCAGAAATACGAAGAGGACGAGGCGACGGCGGCGGAGGAGGAGGAAGAGGAAGGAGATGAGAGGAAACAGAATCCCCAGTCTCCAGTCTCCTAGTCCTCCCTCTATTTTTTCTATTTAATATCTGTGAAAATTATATTTCTTATATTTATTTTATGACAAAAATATCACCTTCAATGCTTTTTTTTTTCAAAGATAAATATAATACTTAAATGAGAGTACGTGTATTTCGAAAATTAACGAAAAAAAAAATTTACAAAATTTAAAATATTAAAAATTTAAAATATTGTCACAAGAAAAGCCAAGAGAAAATTTTAACCTAAGATTTGTGGATACCAACCAAATGGTAATTGGAGAAAATATGACGACTGCAGAAAAGGCAACCAGAGTGGAAGATGAAGCATCTCGAAATTTGTAAAGATGAGGGCATCGACAAGAATGAAGTAACTAGACTGTTCGTCATCAATTTGATATATTATTTTGAAGATAATTTTCTGAACTTTGATGTGAGAAAATAGTTTTTATTTTAAATATAACTTTTACCATTAATGAATTTTAAATACAAAAAATAAATGAAAACAAAGACAAAAATGGTAGTCACGCAGAAAGAGAGGAGGTTGGTGTGCTGAGTTGGCCAATGCCACGTGGACAGCAAAGGATATTGGACAGGACAATCGAATCGTTTGTCTGGATGAATTATTATTTTCACGATTTTTTTTTTTAAAATGATTTATGATAAAAATATAATAATATTAATTTTATTTTATGAATGATAAAAATATAAAAATTATTTAATAAATATATCGTAAAGTGCCAACGTAGGTCCGCAAGCCCAGGCAACGCGGACCACGAGAGAGGAAGGGACCGTCTTGAGACTGGAGTGGTCACTTCCAGGCAAAAATTTCAGCAATGTAAAATATTTATGATTAGAGTTGTCGGGGTTTAAGATTCAAGATTTAAAATTTAATAATAAATAATATTATATTATCTATATAATTGATCAATAATATAAAAATTAAATATAACTTCAATTCTTATACTCTAACAACTTCTGTCATGTTATCTCAAGAATAACTTTACTCAACTGAAACAAACGTAACTCTAACTGTAATTATAATAAAAAATTATTTATCAAAATAAAATACGTAAACAACTCAACAAATATTAATTACATTACATTTAAAAAATAAAATCTTCAATGATAAATTTGGTAACTTTATAAAAAATACCACTTCATCAACAAACATCATTATTGTAATAATTAATGTATTGCAGTTAAATTTTTTATTATTTTACGTAATTTCTTATTAATTTTAAACACACAAACACCAACAGTAACATTCTAACTTTCTAAAACATAAGTTAAAAAAAATATATATATAATTAATTTTAAAAATATTCAATCTAATAAATTAAAATACATTAAAATTAATTCACATCAATTCTTCTCTTTCTCACCTCAACTCCTCCCCACTTCTTCTGCAGTCAATCACGCCCATTTGGCGTGACGTGGTCTCTGACCTAAGCCTCACCTTTACCAAAATTCTCAACCTACTTTTGAGTTGATGACCATTTTGACTGTGGACGATCATGTAAAATGAATGAGGGATTTGTACAAAAAGAAATTAAATTAAAAAAAATTTAATTCTATTTAATTTAAGTATTTATATGAATTTTTTTTTTTGATGAAATTTAATTTATTTACGGAATTCATTTTAAAATAGAGTTTAGAATTCAATTTTGACATTCTCCTTGTGAATTGAGCGGAATCTCTCCGTCCACTCCCTTTTTATAGGACTTCTTGTAACTTTTGCATCTCTCACAAAGTAAATAATTAAATTTTAAAATATATTAATTTTTTACTATTTTTAAAATAAAAAATAAATTCAATTCTATGTTTATGCACAAACAAAAAAATTTCAAATTCTATTCAATTCTACAAAGTGCACAAATACATCTTCATTGAATTCAATTCCATTCAATTCAATTCTAAGTAAGAAATAAATAATAATTCATTTCTGTCTAATTCTATATGTACAAACGAACTCTAATAATCAATTGACCAGAGTTGAATCTACAAGGCTCATACCATTGCAACTTTATAAATTCCGCATACACCATTGTCATTGTCAACCTTGTCAATGTGGTGAACCATACCTCACGGCTGACATACCTCTCAAGACTCAAGCTCGTCGACTACAACCTTGTTTGACTAAATATTTTTTACTATACATTTTAATTTTTTACTATATATCATAATGATCTACAGTAATATTTATCAAATAACTTTAATATTTTACACTAAAAATTATACCAAAACACTTACATCATAAATCGTATAATTTCTTAAAAAATATGAATCTCATGTAACCTAATTTTACATCTACAACAACCACGTCTTACTTCAAGATCAATAGTCTTCAAACGAGAATATTCCTGATAGGCCTCACAAAAAAGTAATATACCTTGACATCGTTATCATGATTGCTATCAAAATCAATTTTCCATAAAATACTCTATAATGATATCATTAGAGTTACTTTTCTAATGATACCTTAATTTAATGATCTAAATTAAATCTAAATTATTTAAATTTTTAATAATTCATCTAACATAATTTTAATTTTCTTCATTGTGTATATCGCAATCCTTACCACCTAACTAATGTTCTTGAACTTGCATCTACGATAATTTTTAATAATCTTAATGATAACATTTTTCCTTCTAACTTTATTGGTCAAAAAATTATAAATATTTCTATTAAAATTTTCACAACACACCTTAAAATTCCTCTTTTATTATCTTTTAAATTTCTCATTAATCTTCCGTATATATATATATATATAAATAACTTAAAATTAAATAATACTAAAAAATAATTCTAATAATATTACCAGAGAATTAACTTTCAATAAGAAAAGGTGTTTGCAACGGTAAAAAAGAAAGAAAAAAAAAGAGAATAAAGGGCAGATACGGTAGTGAAGTGGCCACCGCAGCTCCGGTGAAGAAAACTACATCTTCAGGGCGCAGCTTTGCTCTGCTGCTCTTCGTCGGAGCTTCTTTTCCATGGCGACGCCAGACTACTCCTACCATTCCTCGCCGGGATCCAGCGAGGAGGCCGTGGAATCCATCCTCTCCCAGGCGATGGACCAGATCGCCCTTGAGCAGATCGCCGCCCTCAACACCTCCCACCTCTCGGACGCCGTCCTACCCGCCGCCCTCGAGTCCCGATTCCGAAACCTGAAATCGGCTCCCGCCCAAGAACCCCACGGCAAAGCAAAGGAACCCAACTCTCCGATTCCGCCGGATACCACCACTTCACCCCCAATCCCGGCCCCATCGCCGCCGCTGAGGATGGAGAGGGTTTCGTCGGAACCGCGAGTCGGGCCGTCTTCACCCGATCCTTCACCGAAGGCGCAGCAGGTTTTCTGCTTCGGGTTCTGTTCGAGCAAGAAGACGAAGAAGAAGAACGTGAGGTCGAACGAAAGCTACGATGGGTTGCAGCTGGACTCGGAAACGAACGGCATTCTGAAGGAGCAGAGGAGGAAGATGAAGGCGGCGTTGGAGGAGCAGGAGAAGGTGAGCAGGGAGGCGGAGAAGCTGGTGGAGATGGTGAAGCAGGCGTCTGCGAGGTTGGACTTCTCCTCCATTGATGACTTCCTCGGTGAGGAAGAGAAGGAGTTCGTGTGACCAAAGCTGAAGTGCAAGTCTCATTTCAGAATTCAGATCCCTTGCAGAGTTTTATCTTCTGCCGGAGAAGTAATACTTTTTGGTTATGATCTGAGCAAGAGTTCATTGCTTCCTCAACTCTGCTGATCAGTTGTTAAATAATGTGGTTTCATGTATCAAATTGTTGGGTAAGATGAACTTAGTTGGGTCTAATAAGTAATTTTTCGATAGTGAAATCAAATATAGAAATTGAATAAATTACAAGTAAAATAATATTAAATTTTTATGTGGAAAGTTTTTTCAATGTGAAAAATAAAAATCACAAGATCCATGGATTCATCCTTTTAAATCTTTCAATATAATCAAATAAATATAAAAGATCTTCTTTAACGATTAACTAGAGACATCGTACATTTAACATATATCGAAGGGACTAACAATATAAATAAGAGATACATAGATTACCCAATTTGACTATTCACATTTTAGGAATTTCTGTTATCACTATACAACTCTTAAATCACAAAACTTGATAGGAATGAAGTTTCACGAATTCCTAAGCCATTAAAAAAATATCAATTAAAACAGACTTAGTTTCACCTCTCAAATTGACCTTATATTAAGAGTGTACATTACAAAACTACACATAAAATCCTTCTACAACCTTCTTCGAATCCAACTCTCTACCATTTTGATTCTCAATCTAATTGTCTAATCTCAATAATATCAAGTCACGACATATCATTAAAATCTCAATTCAATTCAACCTCAAACGCTCTTTCGATTAACCATATAATCAAGTTGGTATAACAATAAGAGAAAATGACAAAAAAGGTCCACCACTTCTCTTGTAAAAATGTTCTCTATCTTCGTAACATAATCATTCACTATATATATCAAATTACTGAATTAGGGATAAAACATCATTGGAATTCCAATTACTCCAACCAAATTGCACCACTAATTAAAAATGTCAACATGCCGCACAACATAGCTCAAATTTTTTAATGGCTCGACACGAATAGTGTCAAGCCGGGTCGTGCCTAACCTTTCAGTCAACAACCTAAGCATAGCCCACATAGCATGACCCATCTAAGTTCATGTCATGCCGTGTCAAATTAGGTTCGATATGATTTAATTTTTTATTATATTTTTATTTTACTAAAAATTAATAAAAATTTTAAATACTAAAATATTACTAAAAATAAAATTCGAACTTATAATCATACATCTTTTATTAAGAAACTCAAACCACTAAGCTATATACATGTATAATTTAAAAAAAATTAAAATAAATATAAATATTTAAAAAATTATAAAATTATTTTCATATTGTGTCATATCATGTCGATACAAAAATTCCAAAGGCCGACTGACCCAAATACGACCCATCAAACCATGTCATGTTAACCCACAATACAATTTAATCATGCTAAACCATGCCAACCAAGATAAGCATGACCTAATTGACATGTCTACCACTGGTTACACCATCCATATTGCTCTACCGGATTCTCGTTGCACCAATCGGATTACTCCACCGAATTTCTATTGCACCAACCGAATTGCTCCACCGGATTCCCATTGCCCCAACCAAATTCCTGTTACACCACCACAGGATTTTGGTCCTAGAAGTCATCTTCACGTAGAGTGACACCCAACACTAATACAATAATGTGAGTTCATGTATGAGACTTTTATATTTGTGGTTAGATAACATCACTTATTTATTCACAACTTCAACAATTCATGAATAAAACTATTAAAATATAAACCAACATAATTACGTTGTACGGTCAATAATACGAGTTAACTTATAAAAATTTCAAATAAACATGTTTCAACTCTATCTTCAAAATTTCACCTATAATACAAGAGCTAGAAATAAAATTAAAATTGTAAATAAACGCAAAATGCATTTTATTATACTCCTTTTTTTTTCAAAAATCAATAAAAAATAATTTCTGAATTATGTGTTGAACATAAGCTTCTGGAACGATTCATGTAATCTAAAATTTTTTAGAATTCAGCTGTAATAGAAAGTAGGGAAAAATTTAAAAATTGAAGAATATTTGTACAGAAAAAAAAATAGAGAAAGTAAAAAAAGCTTTTCAAAACTTTCTCCATATATATATTTAACATTTCTAGACTTTTCACCTTACTTCTTTTGAAAATCTGAGAATACTTTCTAATAAATAACTTCAAACAAAAAAATTATATCAACTTAAAAAAATGCTCAAACTTTTTCATCATTTCCTAACTGTTATTGACTATTTCATTCTACGGCCCTATTTCTTTATAAATTTTTTAACCATATATCTCTATTTTTAAATATGTATCACGTTATCTACGTTAACATTTATCAAACAATTTTAACATTTTATACTAAAAAATCATACTTAAATATCTCATCGTAAATCGTATAATTTTTTAAAAAACATAAACCTCACCTCTCCAACGTATCCTCATATTCTACCAGGATTTATAATCAACATATTCTCTCTCTAACTCAAACCTCACCTCATGAAATCGGCTGTTCAAATGACAAATCCTGGTAGAATATGTTGATTATAAATCATTGCTTCAGCTGCTCACCCGGTTTGTCACAGATCAGCTGTCTTAATACATCCAAAAGAACTTGTAATGAACAATCACAAATAAGACACTTATTTTAACCATTTGAACCACAAATTTAATACTACGTTATAAGACTCAGCTAGGCATTATAAAAACTAGTTAGAATCTCAACATACCAATTTGAAATTCCTCCTTTTGAAACAATTCAGCCTGTTTGTTGCTTGAGAAGTTGAATGATCCTTGCAAGGCCGAGGACAAGAACCTTAATACCAGGCTCTCATGCTCAATGGAGAACAGTTCAGAAAGAAAATATATAAGATGAGAAAAGCAATATGGATAAATTTCAAAGATGATGATACTGGAAAATTTATGTAATCGGTTGAGACTTAAATAACAAGAGATGACAAGTCTTGTAAACCAAAAGCCTATGTCAACTAAAATACACCAGTGTTCTAAAACCCATTGCACATCTGCAGAAACAGATGCAGATCCCCCGCAGATAAAAGCATGAATCACCTTGTTGCAGATCTGGCACTCATGGATGAATGGTAGCTAGTGCTTCTCTGCTTCCTATATGACATATAAACATCATCATATTGGCTCACTTCATTACGATCAGCCGTGGCTCCTAGCCCTGATCTGCCACTTGATCCATGTTTCCACTCAACATTTCCATCAGCAAAGGTTCCAGTTTCGGCATCCACATGCTGCAGGTTTGCTGGTGGAGGAATGCAGGCTCCCCCCTTGCGGACCGACACATCCCGCTCGTACTCATCACACTCATAATCTTCATGATTGACATTAGAATCAGAGGACTTCATCGGTCCTTCAGATGGGTTTACCTCCCCAATGTCTCTGAAGAACTTGGAAACCCTTTCTAAAATTTCTGATTGAGGCACAGTCGATGGTGGAATAACAGTTGGGATGTCCAGGGGGCTCAACGGAGAGTAGGGAACACCACTCCCAATTTGCATCTTTCGAACCATCCCAGGTATCAGTCCAGGAGGAAACAGTGGATATGGAGGTGCCTTCGGCTGCTCCCCAGTTCCCCCACCTGTAGTGGGTAGGAGGGAAACAGGCAGTTGTACCACCGCCGCCGCTGCTGCTGCTTGCATGGAAGTTTGGATTGGTATAGACCCAGGAAAAAGTGTCGTGTTTGCTGGTGGGTAGACACCTTCCGAGAGTGAGGCAGTAGATGAGAGGAATTGAGATGCTGATGTAGGAGGTTTCTCAATCAGTTCCTGATCTATTGAACCTGAGATAGATTTCTGATACGCTTCAGATTGCCATTGGCTAGCATGTGTTGCTTGATTCTGCGATCCTGCATTACATATGATTTAACAAATTGTTCAGAAAAATACAACTGACCTAGTATTGGCAGGTCATAAATTTCAACTAGTTCTGCATGAAAATGGCATATACATCTAATTGGCATGAAAGTTGTACTTGCATATTGTACCTGTAGAATCAAAAGTGCGGTCTGTTTCTAGTTTTCCAGAATGGAATTGTTGTGCACCCCCAGTCATTTCACTTTCAATGCTGTGCATTGTTTCCTGATCATAGACTTCTTTTGAAGCCCAAAACTGAAGGATCTTCTCTAACCGAGACTGATTAGCATCTTTGTTTTGTGGGTTGTGGTAAATTCTTGCAAGCATTGAACCAATCACAGGCTTGAATGCTAAGGCCTCATTGTCAAGATCAGCAGGACTAATCCGTCGTTGCAAGCTGCATACAGATGACACTGATATAGAAAATTCTACCATGCATAATTGTGCCAGAATCACAAAATCACAATTACACAATGAGATGCCAAATGAAGATTGAAGCTTCATAGGACAAAATATCATCATATACAAAGCATACAACTTAGTTACTGTGGAGATGTCTACAGTAAAGGTACTTAACACACTCGCGCATAAAAACTACCAAAATATTGTACAAAACCATTCTGAGAACTTGTGACTTTATTGGTAACAATGGCTGACAAATATGATTAGTAGACTACCATTACCTGCAAAAATTGTTAAATCAACTATACTAACAATCCTAAGGCTGGATCTCATCTTCATATTTTAAGGCCCTTTATCCAAACCATCACTCATTTAAACTAAACTAAAAGATAAAATGAGATTAAGATGAATGTGCCCAATAAATAATGCAAGAAAGTCATTTAATCCTTTTCTCAATATTTTTATTTGTTACACAGAAGGATTGAAAATTTGAAATGAATGAATGGAACCATTTGATGAAAAACAACATGTTTTTCAATTTAAGTTTTGAAATAGCACATTCCATTGAATTTGATTTTGAAATAATATTCTAGCATGCCGGCCAAGATCCTCAAACCTTATGAATCATCCTAAAAGGTTGGACTCCAATCAAAGTACCCTCTAGTCTATACACTCAGAAATCCTATTGATTGGCAAAGGTCAAGAGTATACTTTGTGACAGCATATCCTATCAAAGGCATAGATGAACTCAATACCTAAGAAATAAATACTCAAGTCATTCTATATCTTTCGGTCATAAAATGTTGTGAGATACTATTTAATTGCCTCAATTCCTATCACATTACTACCTATTAAAAGAATGTCATCTAGGTATAGTGTTAGAAGCAAAACAATTTATGCCCCATTTTTATAAAAAAACCAAATGGCCAACAACATTGCATTTGAACACATTTTCAACTACCTTGTTGAATTTGTCAAATCAAGCATGTGAACTCTATTTCAGACTATATATAGCCTTTCTCATAAGGCATACAAAATATTTCCATTAATAAATGTACCTGAAAAGTTACTACAAAGACATGCTTAACTACATTGTCATGTAAGAAAGCAATCTTCGTAGCAAATTGATACAACCATTAGGATTGATTTCTGGCAATGGACAAGAGAACATGTATGAAATTGAATTTGACCACAGGTAAAAAAGTTTCTGTATGGTCTATCTTATAAATTTGTGTGAAATCATGAGAAACAAGACAAGCTATATATCTTGCCACTAACCCACCAAGATCATGCTTGACAATAAATACCCATCAACAATTGACTACACTTTTCCTTTCAAGATGAGAAACCATGAGATATTAATGACTACATTTCACATGGAATAAGAAATGACACTTGTAATTCCAAATGAATAGACTCAAAAGAAATAGAACAAATTGACAGAAAGAAAAGTGAAGTTGATCATAGGAAATAAAGGTAAAATGAGAAATGCAATGGCAGAATGGTTACCTTTGTGAAAGGTAATCAATATGTCAATGTTGGGGGGTGGATCAAAAAATAGTGTAGCCAGTTTGATGCAATGTGTTGGAGGTGATTGTTGATGACAATGATAAACCACCTTGAAGTGAGAGGAATTTCCCTTCATAGATTCAGCCTTATCCTCTATGGTAGCAAAAACATTCAATAGTAAATGAAGTTGAACATTAACTATGGGAAACTTAGGGGTGTTTGTCCAAGGAGAATTGGGTAGAATTGAATTCTACCCAATTTGGGTGTTTATGCCAATATAGGGGTTGGGTATCAATTCCCAAACCCCATCCATATAAAAAGGGGGTTGTGAATTCATCTTGTCCCCGACCTTGCATCCCCACATAGCCCGAGAATGTTTGCTCCACTCATTCATCTGTGATCTTTGCATGTCTGTCAAATCTACATTGGGTGCCCCCCTCTCGCGAGCGCATCCCTCTATCAATCATCTCTGCTTCTCTCTCGAGGACGCATGCCCCTCTCCACCAATAGTTCACCACCCTATCTCGATGCTTCCAACCTAGTGTCAAGTTCATTTGGCTTGTCTCAACCCATGCACGATCTAGGCTCTGTTGACACTTCTGTCTTCAACCATAATTCTATCTCTACCCTCTCCCTCCTACGTCTCCACCCAATTCTCTTGCTTGGAAACCCTTACACAAACCAAAAATGCAAGCATCTGTCTTCACCAATTCTTGTCTTCGCGGAAACCCTCCACTCACCAACACCAAACACATCTGTTTTTGCCACCATCGAATCACTGCAATCCCTTGCTTCACTGATGCACTACGAGCTCGATCTCTAGTGTTACAAAAGATGGCATAAAAAAAGGAGAAAAGCAAAAAAAAAGGAAAAAGGGGAAAGGGAAATAAAAGGAAAAAAAGAAAGAGGAAGAAGAAAAATAATATATATATATATATATATGTATAGAATAATACATGGATTAAAAAAATTTGAAAGATCATGTGATGGATATAATACATGGAAAGTGTATAACAATTATAAGCTATTTTTTAAATTTTAAATAAAAAATATTTTTTTAAATTATTTACAATTGAAAATTATAAAAAATATTTTAAAACGAGCATTAAATATTTATAAATATTTATTTTATATTGAATACTAGAAATCAAAAATAAGTTATTTTTAATTCAATTTTTTTCAATTCCTTTGTATACACAAACACCTTCACATTGAATTTATTTTCACCCAATTCAATACTCATCGAAAAATGAATTATCGTCAATTCATTTCTATTCAATTCTACGTGTACAAACACCCCCTTAGTAGGCAATATAAACTTGTGCCAAAAAAGGACATATCAACTAATGCCTTGTACCTATGTGTAGTAGAGGATGAAAGCATCTAGAATCATTTTATGACCAACAAGAATTCACATGAGAAACCAAGACCACTTATCAAGAACCAAGGCAACATTTAGAATAAAGGCCACACAGTTGAAGGCCATTGGAGGCAAACAAAACAATTCATTATTAAGGCAAAGCCTTCTACAGGATACCTTGCTATTAAGAGGCACAATAGACATTCTATAAATTAAATATGCTGCAATAAGCATAACATCAAATAATAAGTACTTGAGAACCTTCATATGCAACAAAATTTCCGTAGACAGAATCCATATACGATTTGCAGGCTAATAATCCATCTAATACATACACATGTGCAAAAAGTTAATTTAACAAAGATGCAAATGTTACGAAGGATGAATGGCAAAATTTCAACAGATAAGAAATGATATCATCCAAATAGCAACTGATTTTACTGTGATGAGTCTAGAGTCACAAAGCAAAATGTAGTGAGTGGGATCCAATGGATGGTTGAAACCTACAAAAGAATATTCTATCAAACTTATGGTGTATGGAAGGCCAAAGAACATCTGGTGCTTAAGCATAAGGTTAGGGTTTTTGTGGGGACCTCATGATGTACATGATCACCAAGATGACTCCACAAGTCATGTGCTCACCAAAGATTATGTTGTGTTGCACGGTAGTCACAATCCTTACTTGGGAGTTCATATGAAGATGAAGATTAGATTTTCTGATGTTTTTTCTAATCAAATGTGCATAAGAAACATATGACTCATAGCCTCATTGCCCATTGAATTGACCTTAAGCACTAGCAATTGGATGCAATGATAGGTAAGGAGATGTCACATGCCAATTAATATGGACTTCAACCAATGCCTTGATATTTCTCATGAGTAACAAATTTTTAACACACACTGCCGATGCACCCAAGTGCCCTAGCTAACCGCCTTGGCTCCTTAATGAAGATGGACAAAAAGCACCACCACTTCTACAAACAAAAATACAAAAAAAGATTTCCTTATTATTTGTGTATTGTTGGACATTCAACAATACACAATAAAGAGTGATTAGAGGTTAATTTCAAATTTCAACAATAATGATAAATTTCCGTAATACATATTAGTATATCTATCTGTGTTTAAGATAATAATTAATTGAAACATTCTATGAAATGAGAAGAACAACCTGTCAAAGAGAATATCATTGGCTAGAAAAACAATATGCAGCTGCTTTTCAGAATCATCTGTAGAAAACACTCTTTCTTTGAGGGCCTCAGCCAATGCAGGTGCAAAAGGTGACCGCTGCATAAACCACATCTTGGCACCCTTTATTGATTCTTTGGTTCCAGTGAGACCATTAAGAACTCCATGAAGCTCGGCAGCAACATCAGATGGAAGTGGCCCTGCCAGGCCTTTGAAAGAGTTGGGCGGTTGCTCATAGTCTCCACGCCCCTGTCCCACGTAAGGCTGTGAATGCGGAGGCATCTGGTGTTGGTCAAAAGATGGAGGATAGCCCTGGTGCAATTGGGGACCTCCCATCATTGAACCTGGGTGTGATGCACCAGCGCCCAGATGGGCAGGACTCATGGATGCTGGATTGAGCATCTGATTGATAGGAGAGGACATCATAGGGCCAAAATGGCCTTCAGGATGGCGTGCGGCCAACCACAGCTTATGGCGATAGTAGCCATTCCCCTCAGCACCAAACAGAAATGCATAGGCAGGGTTATCCCGCTGCTTATCACGAATCATGGCCTCAAACTCGGGTCCATTCTTCACAGCATATTCCACGAGCTTATCTATCCTCTTGTGGAGCTCCGGATCAGTAGGAGGTAGAGCTGGGGCAGGTGCAGGCATTGTGTCGAAGGACTGGTGGAAGTGTGGAGGAGCGACCAAATGTGGAGGGAGTTGATGTGGTGGGAAAGCACCAAGAGGGGGACGCTGCTGCTGCTGCTGCTGGAGGTGGAGCAGGTGGTGGGGATGCAGTTGTTGAGGGGGGAGGTGGCGAGGAAAAGGAAACTGCTGGAGAGAAGGGTGTGGGGGAATGAAGGGAGAGCCGTGCGATGGGAACTGCTGTGGGTGTTGCTGGAACCCAAACATCTGCTGCTGCTGCTGCTGTTGTTGTTGCTGCTGCTGCTGCTGCTGATGCTGTTGTGCGAATGCAATCGCCGCATTGTAGTCATGAGGCTGCCGCTCCATTACGACAACTCTTACTTCAATCACAACACCAACCTGCACACAAAAGAGTCGTTCCTGGGTAATTCGGTGGTGACTTCATCGAAAAAACGGTACACGCCTTCAAAAACTCATCGATCATTAGGTTTACAGCAAAAACTACACGCTCCAGCTTCGAGAAACGGAGACTGATTGATTCGAAGAAGAACGAGCCGAGGTGTCAATGGTACCTGTGCTGCGATGGCGATGCTCCGTCAAGGAGGAGGACCTCGTCGCTTGAGCTTGCCGTGTGAGGTCTAGGGCCGGTTGAAGAACCGAGGACGAGAGACCGACGGCGATCGGTGGACGGAGCACGCGTTGCCTGCCGACGCTCGATTTCGGCCTCCTTTGGGAACAGGAACTTCCAATTTGTCATGCTCTGCTTCATTTTTAGGGCTGCTGTTTGATATTTGTATTTAATGGTAATTTTTTTAAAGTGATTTTTTAATAGATAAAAAATTTTGATCTAACGATTAATTTTATAAATATCTAAATTTAAATTATTTTTTAAATTTTTTACTCTTTTTCAGAAATAAAGATAGTTTAATAATTTTGATATTTTAATTTAGAATTAAAGAAGTAAGTAGAGAGATTTAAGAAGGAAGAAAAGAAGATGATGAGAATGGTGCATTTTCCATTGTTAGATTGAATATCTATAAAATTAACGTTTCATAGATACCACTTAAATGTATTATTCTAAAGATTTTTTATTAAAATTTATAATTTTAAGTTTAAAATTTTACTAACACGCTTAAAATAATAATTTTCCAAAATGATAACTTTTTCATGAATTTTGATCTAGAGATTTGGTACATCAGAAATCATAAAAAAGAAAAATTTTAAAAAAATTTATTAATTTTTAAGTATTAAAATTTGAAAAGGTTTTAAATTTTTCCATGATAAGTACAAATGTTTACGTTATTAAGTTAAAAAAAAAATTTAATCTAAGACTTCATTTTTTTACCCTCACTCCTAACTTCCAGAATCACTCTCAATTTCATAATAACATTCTAAATTTTTGCAATCCACTCGTTTCATTATTAAAATTATTTTTTTATTTTCTCTCGTCATATTATCGTTTGTTACATTTTACTATTAGAATTCATTTTTACACTTCAATCTAAATCATTCGATTAAACACTATAAAATCTTAAATTTATTCTTATTTTCATAATAATATTATCAATTCTCACTCGTTCTATTATCAAAATTATTTTTCCCTGGCTTCAAAAACATTTCTTACGTTTTACTCTTTAAATTCATTTTTCCACTCCGGTCTAAATCATTTCATTAGACATTATAGAATTTTAAATTTATACATAAGATTTAAAATTTAAAATCGCAAGTTTTGATAACGCAGTAGAGGTCGAGGTGGCTCAGGTGGCTGACGACGAAGAAAGATTAATGGAAGTGGAGAAGAAGAGGAAGAAGCGAAAGGAAGAAGACCATGGCCTCCTCCGTTCTCCCCCTCCACCACACCACCGCAGCCGCCGCCGCCGCCTCATCGTCGTCGGTCCCATCTCTAATCCCTTCCAACCACCACCAGCCCCTTGTCCTCCCCCAAGATCCAACAGTCCGCGCGCGCCTGAGCCGTCTCTGCAAGTCCGGCCGCCCGGAGCTCGCACTCCGCCTCTTCGACACGCTTCCGCGCCCAACGCCCACCATCCTATGGAACACTCTCCTCATTGGGTTCGTCTGCAACTCCATGCCCGACGACGCCCTCCGCTTCTACGCCCGCATGAATTCATCGCCCGGCTTTGAGTCAGACTCCGACCACTACTCTTTCTCCTCCGTCCTCAAGGCGTGCGCCGACGCGCGCCAGCTCAAGCTGGGGAAGTCCGTTCATGCTCGCGTCCTTCGCCGGTATGGGAACCCCAAAAACCGGGTTCTCAACAATTCGCTTCTTAATATGTACGCTTCTTGCACGGACCACTCTTGTGCCGATACGGTAGGGAAGGTGTTCGATGGAATGCGGAGGAGAAATGCGGTGTCCTGGAACATCATGGTTGAGTGGTGTGTAAAGACTCTTCGACCACTGGATGGTTTGAAGCACTTCAAGCAGATGATGGAGGTGGGAATCGATCCGACAATGGTGAGCTTCATTAACGTGTTTCCAGCCGCTGCCAGCATCGGAGATGAGGGTGAGAGGATTGCCAATGTTCTCTATGGTTTGCTTTGCAAGTCTGGAAGTGAAATGGTTGATCACTTGTTTGTCACAAGCTCTGCCATCTTGATGTACTCTGACATCGGCCAAATCCAGATTGCAAAGAAAATATTCGATCGTGCAGTGGAGAAGAATGTTGAAGTGTGGAATACCATGATAGGGGGATATGTTCAAAATGATCTCCCCATCGATGCGCTCGGTCTTTTCATTGAGATTCTTGCATCTGATGTGATTGTTGCTGATACCGTGACGTGGGTTGCAGCTCTCATGGCCGTTTCACAATCACAAGCTACCAAAATTGGACGGCAGATTCATGCATCCATTATCAAGAGGAAGAGGAAGAAGAAATGTGCTTTAGAACTGCCCGTGATCCTTACGAATGCTCTCATGGTTATGTATTCAAGATGTGATTCCATTGGCGATGCATTTGAGGTGTTCGAGCAAATGTCTGAAAGAGATGTCGTTTCTTGGAACACCGTGATCTGTGGTTTTGTGCAGAATGGGTTGAATTACGAAAGCTTGCTACTTGTTTATCAGATGCAGAAAGAGGGATATCTCCTGGACTCTGTTGCAGTTGCAGCCCTGCTTTCAGCAGCGTCTAATCTAGGTGATATCAAGAGAGGAAAAGAGACCCATGCATACCTCCTGAGACATGGCATTCAGGGTGCAGGAATGGACAGCTATCTTATCGACATGTACTCAAAATCTGGGTCAGTTGAAATTGCACGGAGGCTTTTCGATGTTGGGGAGCCATGTGAGAAGGATCAAGTGACATGGAACGCAATGATTGCTGGATACACACAAAGTGGGCAGGTGGAACAAGCTATTTCTGTGTTTCAGCAAATGCTAGACGACGATCAGACACCCAACTCAGTGACCCTATCATCGATCCTTCCAGCTTGTAGTGCAATTGGGGGAGTCCAACTTTGCAAACAAATTCACGGATTTGCTTTTCGGCATTCTCTGAACGGAAACGTCTTTGTTGAGACAGCTCTTGTAGACATGTATTCCAAGTGTGGCAGCATCAGCCATGCCGAACATGTGTTTGAAGGAATGCCCCAGAGAAATTCAGTTACCTACACAACAATGATATCAGGGCTTGGTCAGCATGGGCTTGGCAATAGAGCTCTGTCCTTGTTCAGATCAATGCAAGATGCAGGCTTTCAACCTGATGGAATTACCTTCGTGGCAATACTAGCAGCATGCAGTTACTCTGGATTAGTCGACAGAGGTCTTGAGATATTCAACATGATCGAATCAAAGTATGGAATCCCACCCACAACCGAGCATTACGGCTGTGTGGTTGATATTTTGGGGAGAAGTGGTAGGGTGGAAGAGGCGTACAAATTCATAACCGAGTTGGGTGACAAAGGGGATGCCATTGGAATATGGGGGTCACTGCTTGCAGCTTGCAAGATGCACGGTAAATTTGAGCTTGGGAAGCTTGTTGCCGAAAAGCTGCTTGAGATGGAAGAAAAGGATGGTTGTCAGGTAGGGTACCATGTCCTGCTATCAAATGTCTACGCTGCAGAGAGGGACTGGAAAAGTGTGGATAAGATAAGGAAGGAAATGAGGGAGAAGGGCTTAAGCAAGGAACCTGGATGGAGCAGGATCAAGATTGGGGATATGGCTTATAAGTTCTTCATGTCTAGAACCCAATGTCATCCAACCCATCATCAGATTGATGGAATATTGGAGGATTTAGCTGCTGAAATGAAACTTTCTGGTTACAGGCCTGAACTCATTGATCAAGAGATTTGACTTACATCAACCATTGATGGGAAACAGGCACCATGCTTAGAGTTCACTCTTAAGATTCATTTGTTTCCGATTTCAACTTCTGAGAGCTTCATGGTAAGTAACGTAATGGGAGTTTATACAGAGTTTATATGTTGATGATGACACATAAGATTTTATATGAAGTTAACTCTCTGAAACTAAAAACAAATGAAACCTTAAGCTGGATGGTGACATTGGTTTTTGAAACATTTGACTGCAATCAGCTTTTTGCCAGCAGTCATTTTGAGAATGTATAACTACGCCTTCATTAAGAGAAACAAGATCATTGACAAGGTTTTATGATTGGGCAAGCTACCAGGTTGGACCTTCAGAAGAGAGGTAATATGGTGTTCTCCAACCCATCCATGTTCATTCATCATTCACAGAATCAGGTATCTTCTCAAGCGAAAGAAAGAAAATCATGACTGACATTTCATAAACGTCTTTTTTTTGTAATTTTGTGGAATATTTCTTGAAACCAGAATTTTATCTGTACATAGTGAGCCGTTTTGGCTGATTATTCTCTGGAAACATCAGAGTGAAAAAGTATTTGCCAATGGATGTCATTAACACATGTAAATGGTGGGTGTTGTGAGATATTGTGTTATCAGGTATTTAATTGTAAAGGTGAGAACTACCAAGTCTTTGGTACAAATTTAATTCTTTTCTCTTTGATAGAGATAATACAAGAGGGTAAGAAGAAATGAAGTTGCAAAAAGTCTATTACAAAAGCTCCACCTTATCAAAGTTTGATCGATAATGTGGCTTCAAGATACCCCTACAAAGGTTTAATTTGACAGATCAACAAATTTCATAACTTTCTCAATAATCGCATTTTTAAATTCATGATTTTATTTTCCGAAAATCTTAAGCTATGTTTGAAAAGTGTTTCTCGAACTTCAATTTCAATTCTACACAAATTCTCACATATCATTATCATCATACAATTCTACATAAATTTTCATCATACAATTCTACATAAATTTTCATCACATTAATTATTATGTGGTTCTAGCTCTATTTGTTTTATTATTCCTAACTCTAATTCTATTTAACTCTTGAAATTAATTACAACTCTTTCCAAACGTACCCTTACATTGAGTTTCAAAACTGGGCGATATAGATAGTATAGCTCAACCTCCAAATGCAGAATTATCAAACTTTAAAAGTACCTTAAATATTCTTTTACCTACAAATTAACATAGTAACCTACCTAGGTATTACTTATCTATTTACCCATAAATTTAATGCAATTAAAAGTATAAATAACCCAGTACCTCACCCCATACTTATCCCATTTACAGTGTTTGTAAAACAAAAATGAAGATATAGAAAAATCAAAGCATTTTGTGATTCATTTACATAAATATAATGTTGCAGTTCTTTACACTTTGCTCAGAACTGGATGCACTCCAAGCAGGAAACCGTAAGCATATTGAAAAGAGTAAAGCAGATTAGTATGACTGTACATGAACATATCATTCTACTAGCATGCTATTCACCACAATAGAGTAGGCACTGTACATGAACATATTATTCTACTAGCATGCTATTCACCACAATAGAGTAGACAAACCTGACACTAGCTAAATAAGAACCCAAGGAAAAGCCGTCCTCATGGTCAAGCTGCAATCATGATGATGATGATAAGTAGAACAATCCCAAAGATCACCAGAAGCAGACATACCTGAATGGAAGCATTTCAGACCATCAAACAAGAAACATGTCAACATTGAAACAGTATGTTACAAACAGGTAAAAGGCATTTTGGAAGCAAGTACCAAGGACGAATTTGATTTTTGGCTTTTGGAAGCTTTAGCAACTTGTGATCTTGCCTGTGCAGTTGCTGCATGAGAACTTTCGATATTGGATTGGATGTCGTCTACACAAAATATATAGGGGATCAGAAGTATGATGTGCAGGGGCTTAAGTTTAAAACATCAATTATGTGGTAGTATGAATTAACTACCAATCATCATTCCTTGACCATGAACCAGCCCAGCGAGATCCTTGAATATCTCATTCACCTCACCAATCTGTTGCTGGATCTCCTGTATTCCTTGTTCTCTTTCTTCAATAATAGCCTCATTGAAAACAATCTCGTTCTCCAATAGGACCACTTCTTGCCTGTCAGGAAGCCACATTATCAGCATTCAGCAAATGTCCTACAAGGAAATTATATCCTATTTCTGACCTCAATCCTTTCCAAAGGGTTTTTTTCCTTTTCGAAAATCAATCCCTTCCTATAATTAGTTTGTCCATTCTAACTCCCTGAATATGATGGTAAAATCGAAACAATAAATATCTCTATTATGACAATAAAACCAATAGTATTCTTAGTCACTTCTTTATTAGTTTGTACTCAAAAGAATGCATCAATTTTTCTTACTTTTCTCCCAAAAAATGTTCCTGTTATTCCCTAATTCTCCATTAAGCAGGTAAAATAAATGTCCCCAATCATTTTGGTGATGACATATGGCACACAAATTTGCATTTACTTTGTCTTGAATATGAATATTTACATTGTTGTATTTATACCATATATTCACTACTCTCCACTACCCTCTGTTTCCTCCTATGCTCTCTGTATCCCTTCCTCTTAGCCATTCCCCCTTTCATACCTCTCATCTCTTCGCTACTTGGCTGTTGACCTGTAATGTCCAAAGCAAAGCTACTTGTGTCTCTTTTGTTCTCCCCTTCATGCTTTAGGGACTGCTTTGACTGTGAACAGATCACGGCGTGTGTGTGCATGTCTTCCTCTACAAGCACGGATGCTGTGGTGTTCTTGTGGCTGCATGTCCTGTTGTTGCATGCTTTTGCATGCATCTGGCCTTGTTAGGTTAAAAAAGGAAATAAGTGACCAGTGAACATAAGGAAAGTAGAGTAAAGGGACCTAGGGAGGAGAAAAAAGAATAAAAAGGAAAGAAAAATTGAAAAAAACATGAAGCTGGCCTGTCCAGCCACACGTGTCCTTTCCCCTTTGTCATGTTGAAAATGGAAAAGAAGGAGGTGGAAGAGGAAGAATTCAAACAAAAAAAGAAAAACCACAAAAAACTATTTTCAATGGAAAAAGTGTGGAAAAGAAAGCTGGAATATGATAAAAATTTGTATGCAAACAATTGAGTGGAATCTCCCTTAAAGCAGTGTATATAGCATTTAATTGGCGAGATATGAAACAATGAGAGCA
The DNA here is from genome assembly GCA_024699675.1 of Amphibolis antarctica. NCBI lineage: Eukaryota > Viridiplantae > Streptophyta > Magnoliopsida > Alismatales > Cymodoceaceae > Amphibolis > Amphibolis antarctica. The sequence continues at coordinate 22,696 of JAMKPZ010000464.1, read as the reverse complement.
ACATCTAACCAGGCAGGGTACCTGGGAATATGCATCTTAAGGATAATGGTGCACGTCACATCAAGAATATTTCAATGTTTCTGCCTTGCAGTACCATTTTGTTAGAGTGTATAATAATATCGGATCAATGTACAACACCTAAGAACTCACAATAATGTTGAAAACTAGTTTCAATAAATTCCAATATATTACCTGTACCACTGTACCAAGAATTTTAAGAGTAATAGAATACTAGTTTATTATTTTAGCCAAAAATATTTGTTACATCAATGACATTGACTATCTTTAAGTAATTCCACAAAAAGAAAAATCATCAACAAACACAAGATAAAGCTTATGACTAGATATAGACATGTCATAACAGGAACCCAGACAAAAAAAAAAAAAACAGGAACCCAGACCTCACAATAGACCAACTTAAATAGACTCTGACTACAAACAAGATGAAGATCATGAAAGGTAACACAGCGATACTCAATCAACATGTTTGACACTTGAACAATGAAACAGAACTCCAAGGAAGTGCTTATTGCATTTTTCATGAGATGGTTGACCTAGCCAATAATGCCCCATAAGAGACAACTCTATTGTGGATACTAGTGATACAAGATCTAAGAATTATCCTTAGAGGTTGATAAGATAGTAAATACTTAATGTAAAGATAGTGACATGAGATGCCGTGACAATGATTTGACAATCTCTAAATTGGAGAAATAAGGCACACACATTTTGAGACAGAATCACCATTGAAGTAGTAGCAGAGAAATACTCAATAGATGACTACTTTGCTGAAAGGCCACCACTGCTAACTCATCATGATATCATGTTCATCTATAAGTGCATGAAATGCAGTGAAGTGATCTTAAATTGATCAATCTTCTTGTCTGGTGGTTGGGCTCGGTGGAGGTGATGTAGCTGAGAGGAGGGAGGGGTGAAGTGAGTGACATGTGGTGATGGGTGGGTTAGCAACTTAGTCATGGTGAGGGTTGCATAGATTAACTTTTAACTGACCTGAATCAGGTCAGATGATATCTGAAGAGCCTGAAGGGGGTGATAGCTGGTGGTGATGCCCAAAGGGTTTTTTTCTTGGGCTCTAATACCATGTGGAATGAGGGAGAAAAAGAATGTGTATTATTGCTAATGAGTTGATTACCTATAAATAGGGGTTTTAGATTAAACGGATTCCAATTATCCAAGAACACACACACACCCATATAATACAGAACATAGGCATCAAGTCTACTTAAATTTCAATTGACGGGTACAAAATGAGTTACACATCAAGTCTACTTAAATATTCATAGACATCGTATGATAAGTTAAAGCATAACAACAAATATACCTTCTGGATTCTACAAGGAAAGCATGCTGTTCAGGAATTTTACTGCTGCTTATATCAATTTCACTTGCAGTGTAGCTGCACGAAAGTAAATCAAAAATAAGGATATGCTGGTAAACAAAAACTTTTAAATAAAATGTATATGATATTGACTAAAAATGAGGCCAAAAACACTAGGCATGCCTGAAAGATGGCATTTATGGCTTGTCACTTAACAAACGCTATAAGAAAAACTAAAAAAGAAAAAAAATTAGCCATATCCTAAGTACATGGTGAATAAATAACATTTTTTTTATATAAATGGCCATTCTTACAAGAAAAAAGAAAATAATGCATATTGGATGTTGGCTGCTGGACAAAGAGTTACTTGATGCAGAATAAAGGCATGCTAGAAAAAGAACAAAATGCATTGAAATCAAAGAATAGGTTAGTGTAACTTCAAGTATGAAAATAAAAAATCTAAAGAAAAACAGACGGGAAAACTTTATATTAGTGATACCATCACAAATAAAAAGATTCCCGATTTTTAATCTTTGAGACAAATCAAATCAAGTGTAAATGATGTTTTGAAATAAGTAAAGAAACGGTAATTTGATTAAAAGTAGCAGCATGCAAAGGCAAAAAAGATGGTGATTCATTACAAGTGTAAGACAATAGTCTAATTACCAAAAAATGGTAATGTAGATCATTCTTTTCACTGCACCTGCTTAGGCAGCACCATTGTGGTAATACATTAAGTATGGTCTAGGTGGAGTCTTTGCATTGATGTTTGGATGCCTAAGGCATCAAGACATCCATGGCAAGCACCATGATGGTTCATGACATTAAATGGATCCAATTTTGCATTTTGTCATCGGTTTAGTTACTTGTTGGATTGTTGTGATGGATTTATTTTTTACTTTTATTAGATTGTTGTTATTGTTAATTAGTGTTGAAATTTTGTATAATTGTTGTTTTTGGAATATAGTGGGATTATGGCTTGGATTGTTATTGTTGTTTTTGGAATAGATAATTTCTTTTCTCCCTAGTTATTCACTTTTTTCCTTAACCGTTGTATGTTTGTATGTGTATATATGTATATATAGATCAAGGTACTTAAGGCAAGCACCTACATGCCACCTAGGCACCCAGCTGGATTTCCAAGTTCACCTTGACCGTAGGCACCCAAAATTAGAGTTAAATCTTGGCAAATTCAGTTAAGGATCCAATTCAAATCCAATTATGGTGAATCATATATAAGGATTCATTAGAGTTTTTAAACCCTAAACAACAAAAAAAAACCTTGTACCCTCTTGTCTCACCATACCTATTGCCTCTAACAATTTTCGTAGACATTTATGGCACTCTGGTGAGCTATTTGACCAAAAAAAAATATTCTGCATATATTTTTGAAATATATTCTATCTATATATATTGTACAATAAATTACAAAATACAATACTTAAATATAGTGATACAATAATAATATTATATGGAAAATAATATTATTTCTCCAATAATTATGTCTCACCATAATTAATTAATGGAAAGGACACCCAGGTGCTACCTAGACGCTAGACATCCAAGGCACCCTTTGCTGGCATCTATTTGTCTTGCCACCTTAATAACCTTGACGTATATATATGCAAACATACATACATACATATGTATCTATAATTGTATATACATACATATATGTTTGTGTGTATAATATGCATAAATAATTGTTGTTAGAGTATTAAGATATGTGTGTTGTATATTATATCTAGTTTTACAATATAAATGCATATGTTGAATGTGTGTTGTCTGTGTATTCAAGATCCAGTTTAGTCCTATATTGCTTATTTTATATTAGTCTCACTTGTATAACCTATATATAGAGACCTTATATTTTGTTAATAAATTAATCCATTCTCACTTATTTCTTTGTTCGCTCATCTTGATGTCATGGTCCAAGTCCAACCATGATAAGACAAGGCTTGATTGCTTGTTCAAGTATGAAAACCATTCTCTGAAGTACAAAAGACGGCAAAGGATGGTGCAAACCCTTCCCCACAAGCCACTTGATGGGTGGAAGCTGCTTGGAATTTCTGTGTTTAGCATGCCATCTATATGTATCACCAAAAGTTGAACATCCAATCAAAAAATTTGATACCAGAAACCAGCCTAACATAAGGATATTACCTTGAGGGTAACAATTCTTGGCGTACAAAGGGAGTATAAATAATCTCTCTTTCAGCAGCAACCTTTTGTGCTTTTTGAAATTCTTTCAAGATGGCTTCAAAATCTTTAGCTAGTTTTGCATCACCAATCTTTTTGCTGACCTGATGTTAGAAAGTACAAGGTATAAATGCTAGAAAAATATGTTCAAGGCAAAAAAAAAATTGAATAAAAATATGTAAATGAACAAATAATGTCATGAAAAATTATTATGAAATAGGTACATAGCCAAACATAAGCCTACATAAAAACAAAACTAAAAATTTCCTCGTTGATGGATTAGATGATTGGATGATTGAATTTGCATAAAATAATCTTTATACATGAATTCAAATTTGAATTAGTATTTCCTTTTATGATGTGTATATTTGTTGTAGGATTTAGAAAGAACTTTTTATTGCAGTTTTATTTATGAGGACATTTAGCAAAATTTTGTAAGGATAATTTTTAGGGAACAAAAATGCAGAAACAACTCTCAAACTTGTTGCAAGACTAGCATACTAATGTTTATTCACATTCATTTTGATTTCCTTATCTAATGTACTATGATATGCATCAAATTTTACTTGAATATTTCCTTTCGTGCTTTACCTTGTTTGATCATCAAAGGTTTTCATTTAAAAGAATTGGCTCAGATGGCTTTTACTATTGTAGACTTCCTTATGATCACTGTTGTGTAATGTAATTATTTTGCTATAGTTTGTTTGTAACTTCTCTTTTGCACACCTCCTTGGATGATACTTATTACCTTAAGTGAGAATCAGCCTACTCTTTTCTTCAAAAAGAAATAATTTTCCTCCTTAGAATACAGATATGAAGGTAATTCTCACAATATTGTAAAGATATCCTTGAAAAATAAACAGGGAGAAATTCAACTCTCACTTTTCTTTCAAGAAGTAATTGAATATTTCCTCTCTTTGGTGTGTTAGCTTATTTCTCTGTTCATATTTTTCTTAGTCAAAAATACTTTTTGTAATTATTAGAATTTATTCACCTATTTACTTGCTTCATTTAAATTCGATATACATGACAAATTCACCACATATGAATTCAAAATTGAATTAATATTTTCTCTCTTGATGTACTAATTTACTAGGATTTACTAGAATTAAGTCAAATCAGTTAATCACAACATAAAAAAATTTCAAGGATTGCAATATTAATTTTCACAATATTGTTAAGGCATTTATTGGAATGAATTTTTGCATTTGTTCTTGAGTCAATTGCCAAGAAAAAGAAGAAGAAGAACTGTAACAACAACAACAATTTATATCATAATCCCACTATATAAGGCCAAACACATGGATCTCTTTCTTCCATATATTTCTATCTATAAAAAAATATTTGGTTAAATTATATGAATTTAAATTTTTTCACAATTCATAACCAAGTAGTTTTAAGTCTTCCTTTATTTCTTTTAATTTTTTCTACAAAAATTAATTCTCCTCTTCTAAGTGGTGTATTGTTTGACCTCACAAGGATATGACCAAACCATCTATGACAATTTTTTCTTATTTTATCTTCAATTGATATAAATCTTACTTAAGAAGAAGAAGGAAAAAAAATTCTTTTGTATCTAGGGTAAATGAAAAAAATCCCTGACTGGAATCTTTGGTATTCACTTATTGACGGAAGGCCCATTGATATATGAAGTGTGTTTGAAGCAAAACTCACGAACAATTATATAATTTGGGAAAAATAACTTGGCATTGGTAGCAGGAACTGCGGCACAAGAAATTATTATTTGTGGGTAACAAAACCTACATAAAGAAGATAGACTTGCAAATTTAATTGGAAAATACAGAGATGCAACAGCCAACCTTTAATGTGGAAATCACTATGAGATATAGTGATATACAAGGTCAAAACAGAAAGCCAAAAATATAAGTGAATGAACACATAGAGTTTGCTGGCAATTTGTAAATTCAAAAGAGCAGGAGTCTTTGAAGTGATAAATCATGTGTTTCATGTGACATAACAGCAATTCAGAATACACGAGAAAACAGTGTTTCCTTTTATTCACCTCTTGTCCTTGTAATTTATGTTTGCTATATGCCTTTAGAGCATGATATGATAAGCTATCATTCTCACTTACACTAACTTCTGTATAATGGTCTTCCTGACTGGCTTGCTTGAGCTTAGTTGAAGTATCTTTCACCAGCTGGGTAATATGTAACCTTGTTTTATGGCTGTACATAAAAAAATGAATCTAGATGACCGTTTGCAAAATCCATGTAAACCAGCATCGCAAAATCAGTATTGCAATATGTGAAACTATCAAATGCATCCAAATACTTCGGTAACCCGATTACGTCAATACCATCAAACAATTTGTTCTAGATAAGAAAGGGTACAACAAGAAATATGATGGATCATGCTTTAAATATAATTTAACTACTTATTGCCAAAAGATTCTAGACTCCGCATCTTCCAGCGACAGAATGTGTGACACATAATCACGACTAGAATTCCTCTAAACAACATTATTCACCAACATCAAGCCAACCAAAGGGAAAATCAATAACTTAAGCACGAATCTACAAAAAAAGCAGCTTTTTTTTTTAAGATACAAGCCCGATCTCTGTATAAAAATCACGACTCAACGGCGCAGGAATCGACATGCAAATCTACAGTGGAAGAGAATAATCACGAAACAAGCAGACATCCAACCCGTAAAGCCAAAACACACCTGCAAGCTCAACAAAAACGGACAAACAGAGAACGAACTGGCCCGAAACTTACAGCCTGTCGCGGAGATTGGGCGTGTCCTTGGGGGTGCCCAGGGAGTTCGCGAGGCGCTGGAAGGTCGAGACAGCGGTGCTGATTTGGAAAACACCTGATACAACAGACTGGGAGGGGCTCTGCTTGCCTTCAATTGGCCCCTTCCTCCTCGCCGAAGGCAGTGCCTGCCCCGCTTCGAGATCGGCGAAGCTCATCGCCTTCCTTCCACAGCCACCTCTCTCTGTCTCTCGCCCTCTGGTTCAGAGGAAATCAGAAGCCCTCACGTATCTCTTATAAGGTTCGAATTTTAAAAATAATTTTATTTTTAAAACAAAAAAACCAAAAAAAGTTCGTTATTTTAACAAACACATCTTATTTTAATTGTAAAATCAAACGTGTATTATTCACTTTTTCTACTTTTAATTTTTAAAAATATTTTTATTTTTACATAACATATACATTTCTTAATTTACATTTTATTATTATCAAAATCATTTTTCTCACTTCTTCTATCTCAAAATCGTTTAGTTAAAAATCATTTATCTTGAATAATCCTTAAGAGTTTAAAATTTAATCTCTCTAAACCTTAATTTTTTAAAAAAATTATTATCTTGAAATAATTTTAGCATGTTAATGAAGTTTTTAATTCCAGATCGTAAGTTTTAGCGAACCTCTTATCCATTAAGATATCATTTTAATAATCTTAAAAACCTAAACTTTAACCTTAAAATCTATTTATAAATTTGTAAAAAATACTCATAAATATGTCAGCATTCATTGCCTCTCTTTTTTTAACAAAAGAATTAGATTAATAAAATTGACATAATTGTGAACCCCCAAAAACTATTAAAATAATAACAAAATAAAAAAATCCCTCACAAAAAGCTTGGTACACAAGAGGGAATTAAAATGTTAAACTTTATAAAAGAAGTTTTCAAATGATTGTGGGAGTCACAATTAAAGTAAAAATTTGGATAAGAAAAATGACAACATTAACAGGTACATGTGCTTAAATAAGAATGAGACAACAAGATTAAATGTGAGAATGAGAAATTTCTGTAAATTCATTATTAGGTCTAAGAAATCCTAAATAAAAAGAAACAACACTAAAAAGGTGAGAAGATATCGAAGCAATATTTCAACTAGAATTGTGAAAATTAAGATTATTTCCAATAAAGGACGTATTGAAAAAAAATAAAAAGAGTAAAACAGAGTTCATGTTTAAATTGAATTTAAAAATAACATTGGTTGCCTCTTCTTTTTAAAAATGCTTCTTTTAATATCAACTTGATATTCATTAATATTTTTTCTTTGATTTTTTTTATTATAAAATTTTTCTACATGAGTCAAATGTAGATAAATTTAACAAAATTCAATTGAAAAGTAACATCCAACGTCTTCTTAAGAATACATAGAATAATCTTCCTTTGACTCTTACTTTTGATACATAAAGACATTTATTTTATCTTTAAAGTACAATTCTAATTGAATTAACAGTATTGTAATAATGTTTTAAAAGAACAATGTTAAAAAGAATGAGTTGTAGTCTAAAAATTACGTTTATTTATTAAAATAATGATTTTTATAAAGTTCTTATTTTATACTTAATAAATTTTTTTAAAAAAAAAGATATAATTAACACTGATAAGTTGTTTCCTATCAGTGATGATATTTTATTTTTATAAATAATTTTTTATTATAAAATATTTTAAATGTTAAATTTCAAAAATATATATTCATATATATATATGTGTGTGTGTGTAAGAATACATTTATCAAAATTTTCCCATTTTAATCATCTAATGATATTTTAATCAAAATTAAATATTTTTTATTTACATTTCACATGAAAATTTGAAAATACCCATGAATGTGACGAAACAAAATGACAAAAATTAACTCTCTTATTTTCTACCTTTAATTTGACAGACGTGTGAATTTTTTTTCAAATATATTTTCACAACTACAATTTTCTTTTATTTATTTCTATCTAATTGAAAATTAATAATAATAAACCCAAGGGACGATTCGGAACCGTGGGATTCGTTGGGCCTGTGCTTTCATACAAGTCACGTGGCAAACCTTGTTTTGGTCGGTTGGTGCCACGTGTACGAAATATTTTTTTAAAAAAATAATTACGTGGTCTCTAGAGAACCGAACAGATCATTTGATTTTTTTATTTTTTTTTTATACTTATACTTTCTATGTTTGACAAAATTCAAAGTCTTGTTTAATTCAAAGTCTTTTTATCTCACATAAATAACCATTGACGCAAAGTCTTTTTGTGTGAACAGAGCAATTCACACATGAAATCATGTCGCTAAATGGCAAAGAAATTTCTCACCATCTCTTTGATCGTGAATTCAAACTTTGTGAAAACCAAACATTCAAAATTATACAAGGATATCTTATATATATATATATATATATATATATGAAAAATACACTCACCACTAAAGTATATTTTTTAATGATGTTCTCAATGGTCAAAATTTAATCTGGACTATTGAAAAACCCTAATCAAAAAATACTCTTTTAAGTAGATTTTAAAAAAAAAATCATAAAAAATACCACAAGAAAAGCATAACTTAAACATTAAGCATTACTAGAAAAGCATTTCTTCGTGCCAATAGAGAATTGGCACCTATATATATATATATATTAAGAGCAGCTTGGGCTACCACCTCTTTTCAAAACATCTTCATGTAATTCACATCACAAGAGGTAGAGATCCCCAGGCACATCAAAAGTAGTAAGTGGCCATGTCAATTTCATTTAGAGATTGAACCCCCAAAAGTAGAGTTAGACAAAGGCTATTGTTGATTATATAGTTTCATATTGAATCCAAAACCAGAAGTATAGGAGTTCCTGTGCTAGCTTTGTTGCTGCAGGTTCAACTAGAATTTGATCCTGAAAAATGAGACAAGCTTCCATTCCCACAATCAAAAATTCAGAACAAGTAGGGCTTTCATGTGAAAATTGGATGCAATTAGCAATGCATGATCCAACATGTACAGAATGAAAACACCCACCCAAACTTCCGAAAAGCATGTGAACCAGACAGCAAACTCAACAGTGGCTCCTTTCTCCTTTTATTCGATTGTATGAAAATTCAAGGAACATCCCCATGTTTTTCAAAAATTCTATAAAAAAAAGGAACTTGATGTTGATGGTGATGACTTATGGGTGGTATTTGGGTGCAGTTAGATCTAAAGTTGGGTTGATCTAAACAAAACTATATCCAATGATTTATATTTAGAGAATTGAACCTCTCTAATTTCAAAAAAAATAAAAATGGAGAGGATCTGGATGAATCCTAACCAGTGATAGGTTTGTGTAGGGTGTAGATCCAACTGACAATTGGTTAATAAAATGTGGAGATGGATAATTCACAATGATATCCTATATTTATGGAAAATAAATGGTTTTAATAAAATGTAGAAAAAACTAAAAATATAAATAATACAATGGGATTTTTAAAATAGAAAGATTCAATAGACAAAAAGAAGAGAAACTACAGCTGTTATTCAACCACTGTGAACTTATTTCTAAGTCCCCAATAAAAGCAAACGAGTATAAAAAAGATTCCACCCACCTAAAAGCAAAAGGAAGAACGAGAAAAATAAAATTAAGATGCACTTTATGATAAGTGGGATTTTGAATTCAAAGAAAAAAGAACTGCAACAACGCCAGCTGTTCATGTTCTTTGGTCCAAAGTGACGGAACGGACTTGGATCTTCTGCCCAAAGAGGCCTAACAAAGTGATTAGGTATGGATCACAAAAATAAGAAGGGATGAGGAAAGTTACAGGTGTTTACAATCAAATTTTTAAATTTGATTATAAGTGCTCATTTGACTATATAAGATATATGATTTCATGATATTGAATGACTCCAATTCAAACCTAGTTGAATAGACGCTTATTCAAACTTACCAGAATCCGTATGATGTTATAAAATCAGGCATTTTATATCCTTTGGAAAAACATGCACAACCAAATATACTGTATATGCTACCAGTTACATTCTTCTAAAAGAAGAGCACGTGCCCATGAACAATAACCACACTTTAGAAAATAATCTACTGAATTGATCATGTGAAGTCCATTTCAGCATGCAAATGGAAGTAGTAGAAAGCAAGGAGCAAATTAAGGCAGGAATTCAAGAATCACAGGAACAGAACAGACAACTAAAATTTTAATCTCGTCAAATGTGCAAAATATATTTATACATAGGAGAATAAAAAATAAGACAATGAACAAAAGAACAAAGGGATCAACTATGCCTGTGATATATCAATGTGACACCCCTAATGTTTTGGATCTGCCAATGGAAACAATTTCATACCAAATGCCAGATCAAAAATCTAGGGTAGCACACGAACATTGAGAGGGGAAGAATGTTTTTTTTTTTTCGTACATGCAAAATATTCCAGGTATCATCGTCAAGAAACATTTCTTGATGTTGCTTTACATGCATAAAATTCGATTCTTTAAGGAATGGCACAGATTCTTGCACATGTTGAGAGATTATAATAGTGAAGAATATCCATAGGCAAGAGATTTTTTAAAATGGTACCAGAAAAATGTAACCTGTATTTTTTTGTATCATCATCAGAGGTGCGATTTGTTGCTGCAATCCACTTCGATGCTGGTCCCATTGGGGGGGAAGAACAGGAGCCGGCAACTAACGTGCGTCCAAAACCCTAGACGCAGCAAAACGCCGACTCTAAAGTGCGTCCTCGCCCGTCCCTCGAGCTGGAACCCCACCCTGTTCCTCTGCAACGCCGTCTCCAACTCCGCCCTCGCCGCCGCGCCCAGCGGCACGGGCCACGACTCCACCACGTAGGCGAGCGGGAAGGACCCGTGCTTCGGCACGTGGAACGGGGACGACTGAAGCTCGGCGACTACGGTTCCGCCGAAACTGAGGGACATACCTGCCGTAACATGAGCATCAATCGCAGAGAAAGGAGATTCATCTCTAGACTAAACCTGTGAACTAGGAAGCGAATCACCATCACCACCGCCAATGAATTATAAGGATGGTACAGAAACGAGGAAGGCGGGATGATGTACCGATGTTGGAGAATGACGCGTGGGAACGAGCGTTGGGGTTCGTGGCGACGACATTGACGGCGATCTTGACGCCGAGTGAGCCGGAAGAGTCTACGTCGAGGCGGAGGAGCCGGGACGAGGAGACGGCGAGGGATGGGACCTTGGGACGGTAGAGGACGTACACGACGGTGACGAAGATCCCGGCCACGATCACGGCAGTGGACGCGATGGCGCAGGCGATGGCCGTTAGCCATGTAAGAGAGCTCGTGCGCCGGTGCCGGCCGAGTGTTAGCTCTGGCATCGGTGGCGGAGGGTGGGGCTGACGACGAGCACAACATCCGGATGCGGCTGGACGGTGGAGGCGGCGGGCGGCGGGCGGCGCCTCTGCAGGTTTGCGGTGGCTCCGCCTATCGTTCCTTCCTTCTCATGGGACCGTCACGAGTAACTCCACTGCACATGTCAGCTGACGTTTGGTTTTTACATGGTATTTGACAAAAAAATAATTAAAATTTTAGATGTTTATAATTTTTTTGTTTGCATATGTTTCGTAATATATTTTTATTTTTCATTATATATTAAAATAACTTACAATAATATTTATCAAATAATTTTTACATTTTACGTTAAAAATTCATACTAAAATACTTATATCTTAATTCATATAATTTCTTTAAAAAAATTCAACAAACACAACTAATATCTTACATCTGTACGTAAACTCACAAAAATATTAAAATAATATATATATATATATATATATATATACATAATTAAATTTTTATTTTTATTTAAATATTTCAATAATGAAAGGTTAATAAAAATTTACTGTAATAACATATTCTTCATGAAAAAATACAGTAATCAGTGTTAATATAGAAATGTCTGTAAGTGCAGGTCTTGCCAGCTTCCTTGTAAAGTTTATAACACTTACGAACTGGTTTTTTCTCACTTTTCCAAATAAGTTAGAAGTAAAACTAAGTAAAAATTTACATGATAAAAATATATACATTAAAATTTATAAAATAATACTTACTGTAAAATTCAACTTCATTTATTTCATTATCCTTAACTTCAATTCTACAGAACTGATTCCACGACAAATAAAATCAAAACAAACAAAGTCATTATCAGAACGTACCAACCAAAAGCTATATTTAGAAGAATCAAATATACACACATCCAAACTTTGCTTCTTTTTATTCAAACAAAAGCTATAGCTTTTGTGCACGCTTTTCATCTTCTGCTACTACTGCCTTTCAAATAAGTCATCCTACTTGTTCTCCTTTTTGCTTCGCTTGCTTCCTTTTGGCAGCAAGTGTAAATTTGCTTCGCAACTAAGAAAGATGCGTCTACCAATGCATACACTTGTTAGCTCGTGAGTATTGGTGGTGGAACCAACACCGTCAACGACCAACCAAGAATGTGAACAAAGACTTTGACCTCAATTGTTTCAACTCTATAAGAAAATGCTCTAATTTTACACAAATTCCTAAGTGTCATAATCACTACATAAATCCTTAAAAACAAATTCATATTACACAACTTACAATAAAATTCAATTTCATTTGAGTCCAAACAAACAAGACCTTCGTACCTTTGTGCCTGTGACAGTTAAAAGCAAGGCATATTGTGCTACCTATGCAAAAGGCATCAATCAAGGGACATCTATGAGACCCTTTCATGAGTGTTCGACAAACACTACCGAATAAGACGTGACTTATTCAAACAAGCTTGTTGATAGCTATGACAGCTTGCTGCAAGACATTGATCAATAAACACTGCAACCAAACGCAACTTTTGCTCGAATGCATTTATCAATAAAAAGTGTTAAATGGGGACTTGGTAAGTGTTAAATGGGGACTTGGTGTCGACCAAGGACTGTCAACTAAGTGTCATGATGACTAATCGAGAAACACCAATGAGTGGTCATAATGATGGATCAAAAGACGCCAATGAATGATCGTAACGATCAATCAAGAAATGGCTACAAAGATCAACGACAGACAAACAGACATGACTAGGTGTATCAATGCGACCATTGGACAAGTGTCACAAGTTAGACACTAAGGTGCAGACATGTCCCTTTGTACAAACATGAGATAAGGGAGTGTCTTAATCCACATCTCGTCAAATGAATTGTATTTATATGTTGATCATCCAATGGATGGAGGCACCAGACTAAACTGTACTTCACTTGTTAATAAAATCTAAGTAAAAGAGGAAGAAGGTGATTTCCCCATCAGAAATCACTATCCCTTGTATGAATTTAAGTTAGGCTGACTAACATGGGTCGTTAGTACCATACGAGTTTGATGAGAACTTAACCTCAACCTGTGACAACATCAAATCTAACATTGGCAAAGTTTCTCTCTTCTACCATTACCCAGGTGATGAGATCCACACTCCCGGATAAATCCAAGTATTCCTATGAAGATTATAAAAAAAACAGCAACAATGAAAGGATACGGATGATGACCGTAAATGGCAAAAATGACAACAATATGGCAATGACAAAAGATTTGAAGATCAGGTGGCAATACCAGTAACCAACAAATGCATCAGCAGTAATATATCATTGCAATGTTTAATAATGACCAGTGGCAGAAAACACTAGTGTTATCAAAATAGATACAAGCATATTATTCATGAATGAAATAATAAAAATATTAAGACGATTGATTTGAAAATCAATGAGGAATAGGACATTATTCCCACTAAATTCAACAACTATCACATTTATCTTCGTATTTTCCCGTCAATATAAACCAAAAAGTTATGCTACTAAAATGAAGTCCTCTTAAATGACTAAATACACAAATCCTCTACCTCTATACAGTTAATGCTTGGTAATGAACCAGCATAATACAGCTGGGATCCTACGTGAAAGATATCCAAAATATCATATGATTAATCACTTTTCCTTAAAGGAAAAAAACCTCAAGCAAATTTGAAAGGATATGGTTAACAGCCTAATTAATATGGTCAAACATGAGGTGAAGTAACTTCATGTTTTATATTAAATGGCTACTCAATGTACACGCACCAAAGGGTTATGATCAGTAAAAGTTTCTTGTACAAATAATTTCAATTGAGCTACTTGTCACGAGTTAAGGACTTCCACTCCATTCCCCTTCCACCCTGAAAGGAATAAAAATTTTAATGAAGGTAGCATGTAGGTTAAAATAAATTCAGAATGTGTGATGTTAAGCATGACTCATGAAATTCAGGTTTCATTTGAAGTTAACTCCAACCAACTTTCAAAATTACTCTCAACGTCATTATTACTATAAAAACTTCAATATATAAACTTCTACCATTTTAATTATTATGTAATTTTAACTTCATTTACGAAATTAACCTAACTTTAACTCTATCTAACTTCTAAAGTTGATTGAAACCAAACCCAAACAAGGCCTAAAAACAACGAAGATAACCATATTTTTATGCTTAAAAACAAGCCTAAAATATGGTTAGTGATGAAACCATATAGCCAGTAAGACTCACCATATTTTTATGCTTAAAAACAAGCCTAAAATATGGTTAGTGATGAAACCATATAGCCAGTAAGACTCACTCATGTGGTTAGACTCGAGGGAAATAATTTTTTTGATAACAATAGCTTTTATGCTTGGGTTTCAAACCCGAAAGCTCTTCCTTTATTGGGAAGTAGAAAGTCAAATATCTAATCAACTATTGGTAACTTTAATTCTAGAACAAACAATATTAACAAATATGATATCACACAGCCTCTGCAATCAATAACAACATAGATTTTGAACCCTACCCAAGGACATGCTATTGCTACTGCCAATAGACGTGGAAAAAGCATTTCGTTTGTAAAGAATCATGAGTTCCACAAATCCATTCGCTAAATTCAATACCACCGATGACCAATAATCACACCTAACCTAAACCTTGCTTACATGTTATGTAATATTACATTGAAAAACACAAGTCACTTGTATACAAGCTAATCAACGCAAAACTAATTATTAAAGCAAAAGACCCTATATCGAATGGATTGCATGGTTTGATAGATTTCCTCCAATGAAGCAATAAATCGGACAATACCATTCTAAAGTAGCACCTCCCTTCTTGGGCGCACTGAGTGGAAATTCTGAGATCAGAATTCAAATTTCTTGTCTTTATTTTTGTATTAAATAAGATATGCATTTCTTAATTTTAGACAAAAAGTAATTGTATCAACATTAAAATTTCAAAATCTTCAATCAAACCATTGATTGTAACAATGCCACTTATTTACTGGTCAATGCATATTTTTGAGTAAATGAAAATAGAGTACAATATTAGCATGTTCATACCTCAATAATGATGTCTTTCTTTGAACATTTTTAGCAAATATGGAATGCAAAATTTTCAACAAAATATAAAGGATTTTACCAATTTTAACCAAAAAAGTAATTGTATCAATTACAAAATCTTGAAGCACATCATTGATTGTAAGTTTGTAACAATGCCACTTATTTACCGATCAATACACATTTTTGAGTAAATGATAATAAAGTACAATATTAGCATTTTCATACCACAATAATGTCTTTCTTCAAACAATTCTACCAAATATAGAATACAAAATTTTCAACAAAATATAAGAAATTTTAACAAAATGCATTTATTCCTTCTATGAGTGTTGATGATTTTAAAACAAGAAAAAAATGAATCTACAAGAACAGAAAAGAATGAAAATTGATGAGAAAAAAGTATGCCATGAATGTGAAATGGAAGCATGAAGTTGTACAATGTACAAGGAATGGTGAATTATATAAGAAAAGACAAAAAAAGGAGATACAAAGGGAGCTTCAATAAAAGAAGAGACATACAGGAAGATGCAAGAATCATTAAAGGAAAAAAAATAAAAAAGTATACCTTTTTATAGATGAAAAAGTTGATAAGAAAACCAATGGAAGTCAACAACATTATAATTTCCTACTTGGCTCATCAGGCTTTGTCGAAGGCAACTCACCTTGAGTGCACTATTTGTAATTTTGGAACCAGAGGCACTTAGACAAACAAACTAAAGGCATAAGACAAGATACCATAACCATCTCAAAAAATAGAAAAAAATAAACATTTACATATTTGCATAAACATCCTTAGAAAACAACTATTATGTTTTTAAAAGAAAACGACTTATTAATAATTGAAAGCCAATTTTCCCATTTTTCCATTTTTACGGTCATTTCTCTAGAAAAAATGGAAAACAAAGTAAGAAGAGATCATTACTCCACCACTTATCTGCTTGATGCCCAATGAAAAAACATGCTTACTGCAGTAGCAAGGCACTGTGGCTTACCAAGGGAGTAAAGCTCAATTAGATAAAGGTCTTGAAAACCCAAGCTTTACAAGAAGTTTAACTTTTTATTAGATAAGCTATTAGGAAGATCTTTTTAGAAGTCGCGGCCATAATTCGATTTAACAAATCCATTTTTGTAAAGATCTTAAGTTAAAAAAGATATTGGCAAGACAACCCCACCTAATCAAATGGGAGGGAACACACTTAACAATATCAAAAAGCCCCTGTTTATGCTTATGGAATTCATGGGAATTGAATTGAAATGAATTCAATTTCCATAGATCACTTGTTTATGCCGACGGAATTAAATTTAGTTTATTTCCGTTGATATTATTCACTCTTCAGTTTATGATACAAATGAAGTCTAGGCTCATAAGGTATGAATAGTTTGGAATTCAACTAACTCGAACTTTCTCACCCGCTTCCATTCGACCGCGAGAATTTCTAATTTCATTCAATTTTAAGATGTGCACAAACACCTCTGCACTGAATTCATTTCTGTTTAATTCAATTTCACTCAAAAAATGAATTTCTATCAATTCATTTCTAACCAATTTCACGTATACAAACGTGCCAAAAATGAATTCCAAGCACACATTTTGAGCTTTACAAAATCCAACTTATCAACAAGCTTTTAAACTAATAGGTGAAAAAGTATATAACTTTGGCCAAATAAAGACGTTTGCTTTCAATTTTACATGCTGCCAAACAACTCTCCCAAAAAGTTGTCAAAATCCTTACCAAACCAAACCTAGATTAATTTTTAAGTTTAAATATCTAAACAAATATTTTTTATTTACACAAGATCGTGCATCTAAAAATGTGAGATTCTTCCATCATCATTGTGACCACGAGTTTGAACCCCATGCAAATTAAGGTTCGAAACACAATGATATTTTAACTTTGCATAAAAAAATTGACATTTTCTATATAGATACAACTGTAAAATCATATAAACAATAATACAACCAAATAAGTTAAGAAAAAAATAAGTTATGACAACCAGCTCCTATCAACTTCGAAAATTGAATAGAATTGAAGTTAAAGTTAGTTTCATGAATGAAGTTAAAATTGTATAATAATTAAGATAATAAAAATTTATACAGTAATAATAACATTAAGAATGATTTTGGGAGCCAACCTCAAGTGAGGCCTAAAAGTTCATAATAACAGTTATTGTTAATAGCACACAAATATTTAAAGATTGGAAGTGATCAAAATAAGTGTAGTAGATAAAAAATGATCATGCATATAAAAATTAAATAAATAAATAAAAACATAAAAATATAATGCAATGTTTAAAAATACATTATAACAATGAGGTGATAGGAGGATACCCTTAAATTAATAAGAAAATTCTATAAAAATGCTATTAGCTCAATTATACTTTATGGTTTAAAATGTTAGACTATAAAGCATGATCATACATAAAAAATTAGTGTTAATAAAATACATATGCTTAAACGAATGAATAGTAATACTATAAGAAATAAGCTTAAAAACAAATTTATTAGGAATAGATAAAGATTTGTGCCTATTGAAAATAAGATAAAATAAAATCAACTTAAGTGGTTTGGTCATATCTGTAAGAGACCAAAGAATGTACTAGTTAGAAGAGAAGATTTAATTAATGCAAAATAAATTAACAAAAGTCAAGGTAGGTCTAAAATTACTTAATTAGAAATTATAAGAAACAATTTAAATTTACATAATTTACCCAAACACTTGACAATAAATATAAATATTTTAAAAAAAAGATTTATGTGGTCAACCTCACATAGTGGGATTGTGGTTTAATAAGTTGTTATTGTTGTACATCATAACAATGAGTTCTTGAAATCAAAAATGATGTCAAGATATTGCTTGTTAACTTGTTAATTTTTTATTAGTGACATTATTTTGTTATTTTATTGCTTAATACATTAAATATTTTCACGTATTTAGTTATACTTTCCAATTCAATGCCTCCAAAAATCAAGGCAACAACCCTCCAAAAACACCTAAGGTGAGAGGCAAGAGGCATAGAGACAACCAAATTGAAACAAGCCAATATTTTATGAAATTTAAATTAATAAATAGATAAAACTAAGAATCCAATCATATGATGCATTAATAACAAGGCAATGATAAAGCAAATGTGAATAAAACAAAGAAATATATAAACATTGTAATGATAAGACAATGGCATAAAGATAATAAGTAATGTATCACAATCAAACATCAAATACATTCAAAGTTTACTCATACTAAGTAATTGACATAAGAACATTGAATTGTAAACATAGGTTCACAAAAACAAAACTTACTAGCATATTAGTTTACATACTACAAGATACTAAAGTTTAGATAAATAGATAGATAATAAAATAAAGCTCCATTAAACCTCCTCTTCATCATCCTCAGCATCAAGAATCCACACATCTTCATCTTCATTCAAATGATGATCGCCATATGCTTCTCCTATCATCACCAATTCTACATCATTTTCTTCTTTTGATTTAGAAAAGTTTAAGTCTCGAAGATTCAAAAAATCAAAAAAATCAACATAAAGTTTTTGAAAATTAAATAGGATGACTCTCATTAATAAAATAAGCATCATCCTTACCAAAAAAAATCGGCCAAGAAAATTCAATGGAAAAAATAAGAAAATGGAGTAAGATAATACATTGTATACTTGAGATTACTAAGGAGTTGAAACAAATGGAGAGTTACTAAAGGATGCATTTAGTAAAGGATTATTGGAGTGAAAAATCACTAGAAAAGGAAGTAAATGCCACCTTTTCACTAAGGTTTTCGAGGTGACAAATGTTCCTAGCAATACATAAGGCAACAAAGATGTGCGTCTTATTGAATCCTACCACCCCAACTTGTCCTCGTGCAGACCCTCACCTCGCCTTGGTGACATTGATGTATTTATTTAAACCATATTACATTTGATTGACTTAAAATATATTTTATTAATGTTTAATAATATTAAAGGTGTAAATGAAAGTATATTTGTGAATATTCATATTTATTTAGATCATCTTTTAAAAAATTCTCCTTTCCTACTTTGATTGGAATGGATACCTCTTGATCAATAATTAAAGGTAGTAAGTGCCTTCACTCAAGCATGTCAATCTTGGAAAATTTCTATTTTTAAATAACCTCCTATTTTCCAACTTTTAAGAAAACATGTAGAAATTCATTGTATAGGGTATTTATGTTTTATAAAACCTTGGTAAAGACATTTGGCACCAATTGTTACTAGAATCAAAGTTTTAATGAGCATGACAACATTCTAATTGATGTTGGGTATCTAGTTGACCTTAAACTTTGACAACTTTGGAAACACTGATTAAGTTTCAATTTATTTTAAAAAGCTAGCTTATTTAATAAGTAGGCTGAGAACAACTTATTGAATAAGCAATAAATTGAATTACAAAATGTTTAGCTACTTTTTCCATAGGTTGGATGAGTAATTGTGTTTGGTACTAATTCAAATAAGCACTTAAATAAGCTAGTATGGAAGACTGTTTCCAAACACTACCTGGATTTCACATAGCATGAATCATATCCTAAGGCACAATGATAAGCCTCAATTAGCACTTTGCAAGAGCATGGCACCCTCAAGTGCATGGTGGTGAACATGTTGTGTGCCTCCTCATGCACTTTACCAAGACATGTTGTATAATTTATGTGTAGGAATATGTATCGAGATATAAGTGGCCCCTTCTGGTGGAACCATATGAAGAAGGACATTGCAAACTACATGACACATTACTTGCCAACAAGTTAAGATCAAGCATCAGAGACCAGGTAGTATACTTCAGCCCTTACCCATGTCAAAGCTGAAATGAGAGCATATCACTATAGATTTTATAATAAGATTGTCGACAATAGTCAGAGGCAATCATGTCATTTGGGTGATTGTTGATAGATTGACCAAGTTTTCGTATTTCTAACTTGAAGTAGGTTTGGCACTGAATAAGATGGTAGAGATGTATATTGATGAGATTGTGAGATTTCATGGTATCTCTACTACCATCACATCCAAACGAAATTCAAGATTCATCTCAAAGTTTTAAGGGAGCATACATTGTACATTTGGAACCAAGTTGTAATTTAGTACACATTTCACACTCAGACAGATGACCAGTCAAAGCATACTATCTAGATGTTAGAGGACATGTTGAGGACTTGCATGATAGACCTTTCTAGCTCTTGAGATAGGCATTTTGCTTTAGTGGAGTTTATCTATAATAGTAGCTATCATGTAGGTATTCAGATAACACTGTATGAGACCTTGCATGGTAAGAAGTGCAAGTCTCCTATTTGTTAATATGATGTTAGAGATAGGAGACTTTTGAGATTAGAAATTGTTTAAGATACCACAAATAAGGTCCAAATGATTACAAAACAACTGTAGGAGACAAACAAGAGCTACATAAATTGTAGGAGACAACCACTTGAATTTCAAGCAGAAGATAGAATCAAAGTAGATGGGGTTGGAACTACATCGAAGGTACTACAAATATTTCAAATGAAGTATGAAATAACTTCATTTTGGTGTTTTTCAAATGTTATATGTAAAGTCTAAATTTGTGTATTTTATATATGTTAATTCATGCATTTTATGGATTGCAAGTCAAAATATATATGTTTTCATGATGAATTGCATGACAATCAGATTTTTAGGGTTATGCATGTTATTTGGGTTAAAAAGTTATTAATGCACAAATTTATCTTTAATTTAATTAAAACCTAGTCAAATAGCCCATATGTTAGATATAGGTGATTTTTATATATTGATTTCATGTATGTTATAAAAGCAATATCATTAAGATATGAAATCAAATGCATGAAATATGAATTGGGTATAAAAGCACACATTATTTTCGTGATATACACTAAAGAATCTCTTGTTATTATAATTGTATCATGTATCAAATAAATATTCAATGCATTACAACTATTTATGGTATAAATGTTTTATATGAATTGAGATTTAATGTGATTATATCTAACATTGTTACAAGTTTTTTAAATGTCTAAATAGTGTTGAAATTAAGTTGATCAAAGGAGAATTAATGAGGACCATTGGATGATAAGTGTTGTTGATCAACACATGCAACCAAGTATAAAAGCCCTAGGGCATGGACGTGCAAGGGCATTCTCTGTTTTCTCCACCATTGCAAGGGCAGGCGACTTCTCCTCTCCTCTCTCCTTTGGCAAACAACCCCTCCTCTTGGTTGGGGGTGAGCCAAAGGCGTCTCCCTCCTCTCAATCTTCCTCTTCCTCTCCTTAAGGTGGTAGCACATCCAAGAAGCTCCAAGGGGTTGCGGATTTTGGTGATTGCTAGAGGAGCTCATGTGCACTCTTGAGGAAGGTTAGACGTGAAAGCTCTTAGGAAGGTGAATAGTGAACATCATTGGTGATTGGAAGGTCATCAATCCACATTTGGAGGGCTAAAGATCAATGAAGGACGTCCAAGCCTTGTCTCCAAGCAAACCCTAGGTGGCTCCCTTCCAGAGGTGGATCTTCAAGTGGTGACAGCCTTGAAGTGAAGCAATCATTGTGGTTTACAACCAAGTAGGGATCTTTTGATTGTGAGACATCAAAAATCTTCAAGCTATAATGGAAATGGAGAATCCTCATACCTATTTTTATGTTTCTAATCATATATGTGTGAGTATCTTTTGGGTTACACGTGTATGGATGTTTTGGATGTTGAATGTTATATCTATATGCATGGATTTAATGCTTGAAGCGTTTTTTTTTATAATTTCAGATGTTGTTTTGAATTGGGTTTGCATAAAACGTAACGTTTTTCTTATGTGAATATGTGGATATGAATGTGTGCATATGAGGTGTTCAATGAAATACCTCAATGACTTAACTTGTATAGTTTCACTTTGATTTCTTTCGATGTTCATTCTAGGATTTTGGGTGATGTATATCCTTGTCTGGATCTTGTTTTCCTCAAACATTTTTCCTTTCTTACACCACTTCTCCCCATGACCAAAATGAGAAATCATTGTGATAAAGTGGAGAAGGGTTATTTTTATTTTCTTCTTGCTACTTCTCTCCA